>JAQFXY010000097.1:0-62264 GCA_034693865.1 Ceratophysella sigillata
ACATTCAATAATTGGTGCCCGAGTAAATGGTACCAGCGTAAACCCTGTTTCGCTAAGGTTAATCAGACGGAGAATTCGGCATCACATACCCTTAAGTAGCGTGAGAAGACAAGGAGGTTATATAAAAAGAAGGACGGAGAAATTAGGGATATTTCCATTTGAGTCTTGAGAAAAGGGAAAGTGTAAGAGGTCTAATGCATTCACTACTTAGGCCCTGAATCATATTGTGGGCCTTAGTTGAATTCAGCCACTGTGGAGCCACAACTCGTCATAAAATAATCATTATTATTCCTTTTGTGTCTCATAATGTTCCTCCTTAAGTCTCATTCCAGACTTCCTCTCTCCACGCTTATTATTTACTCTTTTTTTACTGTAGCATACACACGCACACTGAAAACTATTTATTTCACTTTCTACATAAGTAGAAACAAACGCATTGATTTTCTACTCTAGCGGATGGCCGAAAATTCAAAGTGCCCAAGGCCACAGTGCAATCGAAGCAACTGAACTACTTTCAGAGGAACCATCGTGCTAAAAGTTCTATTTTGCTAATATTAACTTTTGTAAAAGTCTAACGAAAAAATTAAATTGAGCTTTTTTGAAAATCCAACCCAACCGAACTAGAATTAATTAAACCGGTGGATATTTTGGAAAGCAGCTCACATGGCAATGGTTCCTTTACATTGGATCATTTGAACTTCTTCGAACTTCATACTGAGACAATTCATAATCTCAAAATGGTACTGAATTTCAAATTCCGTAGACTAGGATAATAATATTAAGTTATTAATTTAAATAATTTAAATCAAAAATTTAGGTTATCAATAGTCAATATTTGTCAAGGTTTTCCCAAAACTTTAATTCTGATTTGGAAAAATTATACCTGGTACAGACAATGAACAAATCATTTTTGAATCTATGAATTTTCGCCACTATGAATATGAAAGATGCTACCATTAAAATTGGCTGATTTTGAGTTTTAGTTGCTATGAATTGTCGTGGAAGGATAGTAGCCGGGAGGCTGTTAGAAGAGAAAGACATATTCAGCCTCTTCCATCCTTGTCCCGAGTATTTGTAAAAGCGCTTGGCTCAGCTCATAAGTTTCCTATAATTCCATGATATACTTGGTCCAAACACTTTCTTTGTCCAACACACAGTCATCCTCAAACACATCTTTCTCACAAGGCCAGTTTTTAATTGAAGATTTCCAGCCAGCTCTCTCTCACGTCATATCCTCGCTATCTCAACAGGACCGAGCCCAACTTAATTGATTTCTTGGGGCGGCTTCAGCTCCGCTTATTTCAAGTCCATCTATTCGTCCCTCTCAACTCTTTTGGTGTCAGAATACAAATACTGCCTCAGTTGCACCGAAGTTTAGCACAAGCATCTAACCATCTACTTCATCGTGTTGTCACCTAAACACAGATCACAAGACGAACTGACGCACTAAAATTACCAACGTATTTAAATATTCATGGTAAACCTAATTATAAAATGGCCTATATTCAACAAGAGAAATTGCGTGCCTGTCTTACGCTGCACAATGAACCGTTTTGGGCATTCCGGATTGATAGTGCAACAGTGTTGCCTGACGTAAGCCAATCATGCTGAGCCTAGCTTAATTCCAGCATGGAGAACCTACGAATAGTCGTGAATTCAATTTGTTAGGCATACTGGACTATTCTGTGGAACACTTAAATCCTAGCCCTAATTTTTGCCCAAATATTCCAAGCAGCATCTCCCAGTAGTGTGTGTTATGGTTATACCATAATTACTTTTCCACAGGCTTTCTTCTCTGAGCGAACAAAATTGCAGCCTTGGAAGCCCTCATAGATCGCAAAGGGATGTAATGCTGCCAAGCTCGAATTCAATGATTTAACCAAGCATAGCCTCCAAGGGATGTATAGATGTTGAAGAGGCTTATTGGAGTTGTTGCATTGAGCTTGGGGAATTTTAAGCTTGTGGCCTGTAGCCCGTATGGATTTAATCGCACAGAGCCGCTGAGCCCCGTTGAGAATGTTGGCAGTGGAATGTAAGAAATCCTTCGCTTGACAAGGCCTAGTAATTGGACTACATCTGAAAGCGGCGGGAAGTAAGAGACTGTGAAGAAATGAGAGGGTGAAGGGAGGGAAGATGAATGTTTATCACTAGAGTAAAAAAAAATATGTTTTCAACTATTCAACGAGAAGAAAATTTAGTGAAAGCGAGGCTGGGGCTGGGGTGGGAGCGGGTTTGGCTCCCAGTTGTTGATACACAAGAGCGGTGACATGGAAGTTCAGCCCAAACATTTAGTCATCGCCCCAATTCATCGCGGCGAAGAATCGTCCACGGCACAATTGATTGTGCTATATTTCATTGCCATAATTTCTTCATTCAATTAAGCATAGACAGCTATTAAACAGGAAAATTAAAGCCGTTTATAAATGAATTATTATTCCCAAATACAGGGATTGAAAGTGATTCAGTGATGAGATGACGGAATTCAATTTAAACAATAAACCAGGAAAAAAAACCTAAAAAAGATTACAAACTAAAATAGCACATTATATTTACATAATATAATAATCCAATATTTCTAATATTTCCCCATACTTGGTTGCAACAAGTTCAACTGGCATAAATACACTGAAGTACTAATGGTTCAAGACGAATAATTTGTTTTTTAAAATTCTGAATGGTTAATAACACTTGAAACCATTATGGCGATGAAATATTCTGGAATGAATTAATTATACTGGCAAAGATTGTTCGGCGGGATGCAGATTGGCAGGGACGAAATTTGATGGAATGTGGAAAGGCTGAGAGAGAACATATATTATACATAGGTAGTGGAGTCTGGCTCCGCTCTATTATTTCCTCTCTAAAAGGAGGCCGGAAGATATAACAAGTGTGACATGGAGAAGAAAGGATGGGTCTGATAAGGAAAGTAGAAAATTTCCTTCATTAAAAGATCATTAGAGAGGCCAGACATGGGATTAAGTGGTCTCCACTCCCTCCTTCTGTTAACAGCCACGTCTCAGCTCACACTAAACTCCCGTGCTATCCACATTTCACAATACCACTTCAGAGAGCACAAGTGAAAAAGTTTAAAATTGGACTTCATTAAATCTCAATCTAATCTCAATTCATTTTCAACCACAACATCCCATCAACACCTACGTTTTTAGTATTGTCACTGGATTTACAAAATTACATTGAGACCCGCTGTGAGCTGCCTAGTGTTGTTGCCAACATTTCGGATTTGCAAGAACTCTCAAGCGCAGTTTAAAGAGCACAGTGAGAATTTTCACCTATGAATTTCTCAGGACAACATCTGACCTAAGCTACTGCTGAACCCAGTAGATACGTATACCCACATTTTAAAATTTTGTAGTTGAAATAAATGTATTAACAGCCTGCTTCATTTGCTGTCGGAAAATCTCAACAACTGTTTAAAGAGTGCAAGTGAGAATGGAAAAGTATGTATTTGTAAAAACCCATGAGCTTGATATAAATTCTTGAAGAATCAAAATATCCTTGGAGGTAGGACAGATGTGGCACTTATATATAGGAAACTTTTTTGTTACTTTCAACGAATAAACTATATATTTCCGATAGGGGCCTTCCTTCTGGTAGCAGTATTACCTTGTCTACTCAGATTCTGAAATTGTCCCTGGATCACTTGACCACAATTGGTGAGCGAACTCGAGGTTCTTGGTCAAATTCTTGATTTTAAACCCTGGAATCTCAACCATAATTTATGGAAAAAACAGACAAATGTATAGCTATGTATTTTCAAACGCTGATCTTATCTAAATTCCTATAGAACTAAATGCATATAACGGAATTGTTCTCGAGCTCCTTTTTCTGGTTTTCTCACGATTGTCCCTGTATCACTGAAACTGAGCCCCTCATCCTGCTAACGGAAACAGCTGGCTAGCTGTTTGTCATATTCTGCTTTCTTTAAGCGTGGAAACTCAAGCACCGTTTACAGAGCAGAAACGAAAATTTATAACCGTGGATTTCGAAAATACTTCTCTGGATCTCAAATTGGATTCAAATGGAATGCATATGGGAGGAGTGAGCGGAGGGGTTCATGATCTACTTTTGCTGGTATTGTCAATAAAGAAAGTGGATTTGTGAGGCTGAGCCTCCTTTCTGTTCAAAGGGAAGAGGGAAACAATAGAGTGAGTGTGTGGATGGAGATGGTGCGTGGTGGGCATGGAGGGAACAGCTGTACGGAGGTCCATTGACGTACGTCCTACGTACTCCTCGATTTCTCTTAGAACAAATTCAACTTTTGGGCTAGCTCCACCAAACTTCCTTCCCAGCCCATTTTTTCCCTCTGTGTACTCTGCGTTAAAGGATGAAATATCGATTCCTGGAGCTTAACACTCTCTCTCTCCATTCTACTATAATCACTTCACTGAACTCTTTCTTCTCTGCCAGTCCAGGACCAGACCAGACTCGGGCTCTCTCCTGACGCACACTTTCACCCACTTTTCCCTTATCAGACAGCCAGGCTCGGAGCCTACTGCTCCCTTAGGCTCCTGCAATTCCTTCACATCTCAGCCCACGGATCAGTTTAAAACCAGCTCATTCCATCCTGTTTACCTTTATAAACAATGCTAATTTGGAAATTGTAAACGGAAGTTGCTCTATTCATCGGTGTACTAATTTATTAACAAAAATAATTTAACCTTTAGTTAGTTTGTATCAGATGCAAAGTGGACATTGATATGTTGTTGACAGTATTTTCAAATATTAAACTGGGCTAATCTAATCTAATACTTACTTTTAAAAAAATATTTGTGGCTTTTATAGGAAAACTTAATCTATATCCAAGGTTAGAATAGCAGAAACTGGATTGGCAAGAATTTAGATGACGAAGAAACAGCAGAAGCAAAACCAATGGAGCCAGGAAGTTTTGCAAAATATTTGAATTGTTTTTTGCCAATCCAACCGATCAGACATAATCGCTATTCCTAACAGTTAGTTGAGAGTATCTAGCCCTACCCCAACCTAGACCTGTATTTCATGTGAAGACCTTCACTGAATACCATGGAGAAAGCAGAGAAAGATTTTCCAGGCTGCTAAGCACTAAATAACGTTAAGCCAATGCTTATACACTTGAAAATTCTAAAACAGAAGCCACTGCTGACTTGCGGGAAGTTTGACGGTCTGCTTAGCTCGAATATTTATGTGTAAAATGGAAGGAGAGGTTTCAATATTCATTGTTACACTTCCTGGCTCGAACGGCGTTCCAGAACAGGTTCATTTATTATGCTATAGAAAAAGCTTTGGGCCTTTTCATCCGTGTGAGTCTTGATCAGGTGGGCTGCGGAGCGGAACGGATAGGGAACCGATGGTCGAGAGCTTCGTTCTCAATCCTCAAACATTCTCGCATGGTTTGTTCTATTTGTAGCGAATTCCGTCCAAGGACTTCCTATCCTCCCTTCAGACAAGGCCCTCCATTATAAATATTAGATGGGAAGGCAGCTAGCTATCTTCTGCAGTAATCGATTATTAAACTGCGGACACAACTACGGACTCTGAACAGAAATACACTCAGCCATTCAAGAACGGGATTAGCTTCTTGGCCACTTTTCCGCTTTGCAAAGAACCGATTCTGTGACAATTCTGCGAGTGCGATACTTGAGCCCTACGAAAAAATCAGACTGTCGAAAAGAACCTAAAACTAAGTATTAGTGTTGAATAGCGCAACCTAACTTGTTACAAATATATTTATAACTAAACTGGTTTGGATATAGTTATTTCTGCAATTTATGCCAAAATGAAGTTGGACTTTGTAGTCAAGCATGTGTATTTGTCAAGTGCGATTAAGTTTCTACAACCCTTTAACACTCTTGCCATTAGTGTATTTTGTTTATGATCTGCTGTATCTGATCGGATAAATATTGAATTAATTCTTCAGTCTTCAAAACTTGCCGGTTATATAAGGTATATTTTAAAAAATGAGAATGGAATAAACAATTGGAAATAGTAATAAAACCTTGACAATATAAATACACGGGACTACTGCCTTCTTTTGGCATTTAGCTGCGGAATTAGCTATACCGAACCACTTTGGTTATAGACCACACTGTAGCATGGCCATTCAGTACTTCGGAGTCTAATCTAATGTTTGCAGGTCCAATTGTCGTAAGAACAAAACGATATATCACGGGCTAAATATAGGCTCCACCTGGATCAGTCCATCCATAGAGCATATCCGGAGTAGTACGTATTGTCTGCTGCTAAAATGACCTATTCTCCCAGTCTCACGTACTTTTATTTAGGCTCCGAGTAAATGTCGAGACGAATTCCCGAGTCGACATGCGTTTTGTATTCAAAAATATTCTAATATTCCTTTTTCCAAATACTCGTGCACTTTGTGCCTTTTGTGCCGGGCTCTAAGCCGCCGACTTTCTCCTGATTCCCAGATTTGAGTGAAAGGACGGGAATAGAAAGTATAATAATATACAAAGAGAAAACTTTGTGTGTCTATTTTCTGCTTGAGTAAAAAACAAGAGGTCTCTATTCTATTCCCTCCGTTCACGAACCAAGGATTTCAACTTGACTTGATCAGAGACGGGCGGCGGGTATTATGGGAAGCGTTCCGGATTTTCTCCTCCATATCTCCTTAACGGACGGAGAAGATATTTTAACCACGTACATACAACCCATCCCAACTTGCTCCTATCATCATTTGCATACCAAATTGGGTTCTGAGACATATAGATATAAATATTGGATGGAACGCCCTCAAACCCTTACATCAGGAATTCAATGACCAGCACCGCCGCTCCGCCTCCAAAATAAAAGATATATCCAATTCACATTTAATCAAAACTCCGCACCACTTCTTGCCTTTTCTAATTTCAAAGAGAAAGCACAAAACAACTGTCCACAGCAGCTTCGAGTCCGAGGTTCTACTGAAAATGTACCCAATTTTTCAATGATATTTGCTCTGTTTTGCAATTTAACCTAACCGAAACATACACGTACATAACCTAACCAATTTTAAAATACTTTTACCATATAAAACCCTATAACATTATTTAACGATAGCCTTTGACGGTGCTCAATTGACGTTGAGTTTTCACACGCCAGAAAAGTTTTGAGTTTTGAGTGCTTCATTTTTTTTTAAACAAAAGGCACAAGCTTAATACAGTGATTTACTAAAAACCAGGCTGATAGGCGATATTCTATATAACAAAAGCTCCCTTCCAAATAATGTAATCATCCGAAGTTCCCTTTAATAAGCTTGTCTGCAGCACATTCGACAAACCTAACCTAACTTTACTAATGTGTTACAAATATAATCCGATTTCACGATATCCAACCTAGCCTAACTCAGCACATCCTGATCTCAAATATCAGCTTCAAGTGCAGCGTAAATAGGGACATTTTCGGGTAATACTTTTTCGGCATCTGCCATCCCATAAGACCCTTCTGATCTCAAAAGCCACTAAATTCTGCCTGTATACCCGTAGGAATCCATAGGAATGCTTAGGATAGAGCCTAGTCGGGATGTAGAAGTGATGGGAGAACATTTGCATGAATCTGAAAAAACTGAGTCCCAGAGCCGGAATCATTGGAGAGAATGAAAAGGGAAAAAGTGAATGGTTCTATTTAAACGAGCAGATGGAAAGAGTGATTTTATGTGAGTGAAGAGGCTGAGATGCTGAGGAAGGCTGGCTACAGTGGAGGAATGAATGGACGAGAGCCCGAGCTCATCTTGAGCGAGCGGAGGGAGAAAAATGTATAAAATAAACGTGGATGGAACAGAGCCAAGGAAGACGGGGTTTCAGGTCCAGTTAGAAGCCAAAACGGAGAATGGGAAGTCTCGTAAAAACTCAATGGAATTTCCAGTGGCAGAAGTAAAAGGTCAGGCGAGAGCGTTATGACAAGATGAACCAAGAACGGCGGCTCACAGTCCTGGACACATTTTCCTTGGCACGCTTTCCCTTCCTCTCATACTCAATACGCCATCAAGGCCTGAGTAAAAGATTTTTTTTTCTGTCTCTCCACATTTCCAAGTGTATCGGACTAACTGCTTGAGACGGAACGGTGTTTAGGCCCTCACCTCCGCACTCAGGCTAGCGGATGGACAGGAGCTACGTAATCGGACAATTCAGAAGTCGTTTTCCTATCTGAGCGATTTGAGATATAGGTCTTTTTCATTGAGAATATTTAGTAGGCTAAACGTGAAGTGTTTTTCAAACCTTTCAGTTCAACCAAATAAGGTCATCTGTGAAGTAACAGCTCAAAACTCTGCCGGTCGACTAACGACCGACCAATAATATATTACAAAGTGTGCCAAACTGTGCTTTGATATTCTGCTTTGACATTTCCAAATGGATGAATTACGAGCTATATCCAGGAAGCTCATTTTCAAAAAAATTTGGTGGATAAATGGTTTAAAGCCCTGTCTGTCAGGCTTTGAAGTTTGGTAAAAAGCCCTAATCTACAGGTTGAAAAATAGCGTTTACCATTGCAACTGCAGTATGAATGCAAATATAGGACCTAAAAATGTTCCTAATCTATTAGAGGTTAAGTGCTACCTAACGGGTTTAAAGATCTTTAGTATATGAAATATGAACAAATGCACGTTTGAAATTGTCACAGGATCCTATACTAGGTTCAGTTCTCTGCGATTCAGTCCTTGGTTGCTAATTAAAAATAACTCAAAGCTTTTTAAACAGTTTGTTTCTGTAAAAGAGTAAAGGAAAGGCCCGTTTGGGGGAATTTTGCGATTGACCTTCCGGTATTGAAAATGGAACGTGATTCAAATCCCTTGTCAGGAGGAGGTCCTGGCCACAAGACTACTGACACAACTGGGATCCGGCTGCTTGTTTGGCAAGACGGGAATTGGATAGTACAATTAGACTATGCCTTCCTAACCTCACAACGAGCAACCTAAACCCATCTGCCCGTCCGTCCGCCTGTCTCTAGCGAGATCGATAGCACATAAAACAATCCCGTCTGTTCCACAAATACAAATCACTCTAGGCTCAAGCCAAATGAACCAGAGCAGAGAGGTTAAAAAGTGAATTTGACTCATCCTGACTTACGAATCACTCCAGTCCTTGTACATGCGGCTACATATTGAACACCAGACCGCACCAGACCACAAATTGCTGGAAAGGATTTACGAAAATCAATGTATTCTGATCGAGAAGCGAATGCTTTGAATTTCTAGTCCGGCCATTTCTACATAGTATAAGTGAAGCTGGAGAGCATTAGAGTTGAGGCATTTTGAAGTGGCGTCAATCCATTTCTATAGAAATGTCCGATTAGGAAAAACAAAGTGTCATTTTACATAGGTCTTCCGGTCGTGACATTTGAGATGGAAGATAGGTTCCGAGAACTGTTGTTCGGCCTGAGTGAATGAAGTGCGTCCGTCCAATTTCTGAAGGAACGGAGCCTAGCGTATTATCTTCCTCACGCTCCTCCAACAACGTCTCCAGATTGATAACGAGAGAAATATTCTTGGAAATAGTCCATTTGGAGGAAAATAAACATAAAAGAGGCCGAGCGGAGCATCCACCATTATCTTTCAAATCTCCCATTTCAACTTTTGGGAAGCCCACTCAACTTTCACCTTCCTATTGTTCCGAGCCTAAGAGAGTCGTAAATAGAGCTTGTACATAACTACTGGGAGAAGGTAGACGTAAGTACACAGTTAGTGCCTCACTTTATGCCTCCACTCTCCGCTTAATCACGACTCATTTCCCTATTTAAGATCGGCTCTGGGCCCACACGCCCCACAGCCCTCCATTCAAGCCCAATTTTAATGTCTGCTTCCGAATTGAGTAAAATCAACTAGTTTTACTAGACCAATCAAGGGAGGCTCTGGCCGTTTAGAGAGCTTCGTGCAGAGATTATTGGGAAATGACTCTTTTTAACTAGGCTTCCATCCATGTAGTCATTACTTGGAGCTCATGTGGGGCATTCTCGATTACAGAGGCACCCATTACGGGTTAATTAGGCTCCAGAGATTAGCTCCCCATCCTTTGTCTCTATATTTCAAAGCAAGGAGAGAGGGAAGGTGGTGGTGGCGAGGCAGAGGAGCGGAAGAGCCGTAAAAAATTTATATTTCCCACTCGAGGAGAGACACTGGGAAGGACTTTCACTTTATGTACAGAAAATGGTACTTGGAGCTCGTAAAGGAAGAGAGTTTAAAGTTTGAGGGGAAAGAGTCGGAATTTGGGACTCGTGGGCTATGATTACAAGTGCCTGGCTCTTCCTGGCCCTCCTTCAGCTCTCCCAAGAATAATGTGCACTTAAATAAGTCCTTATTTATTGGGATCCCAAGTCCATATAGGCTCGACGGAAGGAGAATAAATAAGAGTCTTATTCTCACTTGGTAATTCAGCCGGCGTAGGGCTCAGATCATTAGAGGACTAAAGTTATTGTTTCATTCCAACAAATACACAAGCTCACTTGGACCATCCACTCGGCTTATAGCCTCCTGGCTCTCATTACTACGGACTGGTGGGAGTGAGCTGAACTATCCAGCCACAATTGAGGACCGTTAGCACAACGCCCGTTGTATCAAGGTTGTATCGGGTTATGTTGTGCTAAGTTATGTTAGGTTAGGTATATTTATGGGTTATGGGTATGCTATTTTAGGTTATTCGCGTTCGGTTAGGTTGGGTTATTTTTACTTGATTACTTCATTTTTGTTAGGTTATGTTTTTTTTAAGTTAAATAGATTATTTTTGATACGTTAGTCTACTGTATGCTATTTTTCAAGCACAGGTTAGGCTATGTTATGCTTGGTTAGGTTAGGTTTTTTTTGTTTTATGAGGTTGATTTTTTTGCTAGTTTAGGCTAGGTTATTTTTGTTTGATTAGGTTATTTTCGTTGTGTTACTCTATTTCTGCTAGGATACTTAGGTTAGGTTATGCTATGATATGTTGGGTTTCTTGCGTTAGATTAGGTTACCTCGGATTTTTTAGTTAATGCTACTTGTTATAGATAGGTTAAGCCATATTTTAGATTATGTTATGCTAGGTTATACTATGTAGGTTATTTTCGTTAGGCTGGGTTCAGTGTGCTAAAATGCTAAAATTCGTCAATGAGTCGATGCCATGACGGTAAATTGACGTAGAATGGAATTGAACCAAGCTCGAATGCCTTTATCTCTATCCTGAACTATTATAATGGTTGTCTCAAACAATGAGCATTGTATTCTGGGCCACCCTTGTGATCCCATTTCCAGTTATTCCTATATCTTCCTTCTCAAACGCCTCGGGACTCTCGGTTCGCGACGCTAGACCTAATTACTGCATGAAATATGGAGAACGTGAGCAGACTACGCCGTAAATCCAGATGCCCTCTTGAACGACCAGACAATTTTTCCAAACGGACCTGCTCCCGTAGAATTTCCTATTTCCTCTAGCTTGTAATGCTTGAGCATGGCAAGCGGCTATGGAGCTAGTTGTGAGCAACTCCGTATAATGGAGTAGTCTTTGAAGCAATAAAAATAAAAGAAATAGGCGAGTCGTAGGTCCTGAATTGGGAAGACCCTTGGTATTGGTAATCGCCCGAGTTTGAGTCAATTGGATCGTCTCATACAATCAATATTTCAGGCTGGAAATCAAATGAGAATCGAGAGAGGAGACGTTTGGAGATCTTTCTCCATTTCTCAACACAGGCTGAGGTAGTCACACAT
This sequence comes from Ceratophysella sigillata, assembly GCA_034693865.1. NCBI lineage: Eukaryota > Metazoa > Arthropoda > Collembola > Poduromorpha > Hypogastruridae > Ceratophysella > Ceratophysella sigillata. The sequence continues at coordinate 11,663 of JAQFXY010000097.1, forward strand.
GGATATAGTCAGGACATAGTGTATAGGAATTCGATAGGGATGAGCTGAAATCTCAAGCCAAGTTACTCTATATTTTCCAAATAACTTTTCTTTCCTTGATTCTTCGTCAGTTTCTTTCTGTGAGTTGATCTAGTTCAGTAAGGCTATTCCATACATACTTCAATTTCAATGTCCAATTTGAGTAACAAGAGATAGTAGAGTGCTGCTTACACCGAAAGAACTAGTGGATTGGCACGACGAGAAGAAATTCCGGGTTTTGCAAACTCCAGAAGTCACATTCAACGCACAATGGTTCAGGAAATTTCAAAAAGTGTCACGCATGTTTTATGTAAGTAATAAGTTGAATGAAAATTGCCAATGTACCAATGTATCAATTAAAATGAAGTAGAAAATTATATAATAGAAGTTTTGCGCTTAGAAAGTCCTTGGAGTTCAATAAATTAAAATCCCAGGTTTTATGGCCAAATTCCCGGGTATTGGGCTCAAATAGTGACCGGTGAGCCCGTTGACAAGGTTGACCGAATTTCGGAGCCTACCTTCAATGCCAATATCTTCGGTAGATGAGCGAGACTTGTTCAGTTGGCAGTTATGAGATTTGAATGTGGCATGTCTTGTACATTTGGATTTTAACCTTTGTTACAAGCCATTCGTTTGTACGTTTTTCCTGAATTAAAATGTGAAATACTAGAGTGCAGTGGTCCAGTCAAGTGGAATTAAATTGAAGCATCTGGTCGCGGGATTCTAAAACGTAAAGCATATTGTTTCCAACAGTGATACACACGGTTAAAATGCAAAGCAAATGTCTAAGATAGCTTAAAATTCACTGTAGAAAGGGACACTATGTAGAAAGCACAACTATGAAACTTGGTTCGTCATGCCAATACTACACTGGTGGTTGGTCGTTTGAGAAACACCCGACAAAAATTAGCGAAAAAATCTCGAATACGCAGGTCCGTCTGCTGCGAGAACTGAGCTCTGGCCATATTCACTTGGATCAATTGCCGTGGAATATTTTCCCTTCTCTCTCGCCTGGTTTCCAAATTGAGGAGAAAGGAGTTGGGTTTGGAGAAGATAAAAAAATCGGGAGCCAATAAATGGGGAAAGAAGCTTTTTTTGAGTTCTTAGGGAAAGTTAATTGATTTGGAAGAAGAAAAGGAATGTTTGGGGAGTGGGAGAAATGACTGAGAGTTATTGGGTGATTGTAAATAAAGTGGAGTTCAAGGAGGTCTATGTACATCAAGCCAAGATCGGCTCTCATCTTCATGCACACAAAAAGCCAGTCCCGTTCCCATTTCCGCCCTCAAAGGAGCTCCACTGTGCAAATGTTTAATTTTGAATGGAAAGGGCGAGATTAGATATTGGACGATTGGATTCCATTCCAATTCGTAGGGCGAGAGAAAGTACTAAAATAGTCAGTCCGTGTTACGGAAGCTTTGCCTGCTTGAATAGTTACTTGCGCAATATTGAAAAGTAATCCAATAATGCACGAATATACCTAGCTAAATATAACCTAACCCAACATAATTCAACAAAGCTTCTTTCCGTCTGCAACACAGTCGAAACGGATCGGACACATATGGATACTTGTTGAAAATAGACCTGAAGGCCGCCTGAAGCAATTCCTTCACTTTAATGGACAAATCACGATTTAGCAGTAAGTGGCACTACGGCCAAGCCTACCGAGTTTTCTCCACAATGCAAAAACCTGAAAGAAAGTAAGGAACCGCTTTGAGCAACTACGATGCCTACTTTGCCATTGCTTTACAGTTTTAAATTCAAACGCCAAGATTACACCGTTTACTGAGTCTTTTAGCAGAATTTTTATGTCTGCGTAACTGTAATTGGTTTGAAAACCAACCAATTTTCAGTCAATGGTGTAGTTAAGATTGTACTACACACACACTCTGCATGTTGGAGACTTAAGGCAGGTTTATCTCTGTTTCCATTTTCATGAAACGGGTTTTCTTCCGCTATCCCGATCTTCAAACTCGAAGTAGTGGAAGACACAGGTGAGTTTGTAGAATGAAGGTTGCAGAATAAAAAGTTCAAGTAGTTTTAGCCATAAAGCTATGCTGAACACAAAGAAAGGCACGTGGCAGACATTCTCGCCATATGAGCTCACCCCAGTGTGCCTTCCGTGTGGATTAGCGCTCCGCACGCTTCCAACGGATTTTCTGAGCTGAGCATGCGGATCCGGTGATGACTCCAAATCCAAACTGTCCAAATCTGGATAATTTTAGGCAAAATTACCATGAATTTGCTAAATCTTGACCCAGCCATGTAGACTAACCAAAAATTGGGTTAGAATTTTTGATAAATTTGAGTAGTGAGGTAGAAAGCGAAATGAGTTGTGAGGCAAATATAGTAGGCCAAGAGGCCGTGAAGACGGGAGAGGAAATTAGCCGGCTGCTGCGAGAGAAAAGGCTTTCTCTCTTCCTGGCTCCATTGATCGCATTCCTATTTTTAGCCTTCCTATGAAGGATCTCTCTTATTCCATACCTTTCCCACTCTCCGCTACTTATTTCAAATGACGAGATGAGACTCAAATACGCTGCCCCGACTGTCTCCTCATGTCACACAACTATCGGATTAAGCCTCTCATACACAGCATTTACGGACAATTCTTCTTAGACCGCCTAGTTTTTTCAATTCGACCAGGCCTGGTTTGATTAGCAATTTTTTAAAACAAAAACTCTGATTTTGTCTTTTTTTTGCCGTTTTGGTGAGGGAATTTTCTTTTAAAATCACTTGACCCCAGGAACTACAAAAATATGTACAATTGGGGTCACTTCATTCTGGCTCTACGGTCACAAGGCGAAAAGGGTCGAAGATGAAAGACCAAATCATTCCAACGTAGTTTTTTAGTTTTTACCTGGCAATCTAGCGTTCGTGAAGGCAGAACTGAGCTGGTCCAACTGGCGGAGCGGAATTGATGGAGACTGCCTCTGCTCACTCGGATAATAAATACGGAGTGGTAATATTCTTTATGTAATGGAGAGCTTTGGGGACCGAGGAGGTCGGGAAGGTGAGAGTGTTATTGTGTTATTTCTACCTGCTCTTAGCGTCCATCTTCCCTATTTTTAGCCGGGCAGGTCGAGGCCATGAGAAGGCAATGGCTTTTGAACGGATCCTAAATATAATGTTGGTCAGGCAAGGGGCATTGGATCATTTGAGTAGCAGAGAGTTTAACTAATAATTTAACGCAGCTGAGTAATCTTCTTTTTTTTTCTTTTTTTTTCTGCATTAATGTGGTATTGCTATTACAGTATTATGTGCCACTACAAATATGATGTAAACTACGCAGGGCTACGGTATGTGTAGTTATTTATTTTGAAAATACAATATTTTACAGGCCATTATGAGGTCAAAGCTATGTCTTATGACTACATAAGTCGAGTTTTCAGTTTCAAAACTTGTTTGTGACAAAACATTTTGTCACAAATGTGATACGTATTTCGAAATTAGTATTCTAAATACACTAAATTGCAGTGTTTTGCTGTGTTTTTTGTCGCAACCTGTGTTTCAACTACACGTATTTTGGCAAAACACTGTGTTCTATTTTAAGGAAGGTAGGTAACGTATTTGATGAAAAAATTTTGGGCTTCAAACACAAGTATTTTAAAATACTTTTCCGAGTATATTGCCCAGCCCTGAAGCAAGGCTAAGTAGTCTGAGTAGGAGAAGGTGACATTGACACGTGTCCAACATGGACGCACCTTGGACAGCCCAAATGACAGCCGAGAATGTGGATTCACGCAGAGATCTCAACAAGGCGGAATGAGCCAAGAGGAGACTCAATTCCGTGCTGCGGATGATAAATACCAATTAGGTTAATGGACCAGGATTATTATGACTCTCCTATTTGTCTCTTGCCCATACACGATCCCAATTTAGAACAAATTACAACCTCCAACCTCATGTGATATGCTACTACGGCTGGCTTGGAGAGAACCAACCTCTCAAATCTAACGCCCTGCTGGCTCGAGCTGGAGGAAAGACGTTGGGAAGAAAGTGGAATGAAGGAGCAGTGAATAAATGATTTCCTTTTTTCAGACAAAACTGGATGAGAGCAGAGAACAAGGAATGCCATGCTGTACTGAACGCCAAGCCCAGATAGTCACTCTGCATCGGAGCCTCAGAATAGGAAACGAACGTTTAAATAAAGCTTTTCTTGACTCTCTTATGCCAGAAGGGTATTATGAAATTTTCCTGCCCGTTCACATACTTATCAGGGTCCAGTGTACCAGGCTCAGTAGGAAACGCTTAATACACGTTTTGAAAACTGTTTGAGAATAATTGTCAAAAAATGGCTTAGCGTAGAATAAATAAATGCGGGAAACTAAGCACCTAAAATATCTCAAACCATAGCAGGTGTGCCGTTATTCTATGTCTGTGTGTCAGTGTGTCGTGTTTTGAAGTTCGGTCAACAACCCTAAGATTCAAGGTAGTGGAAACATAGTGCCCGTGACAAAACAACTGAAGTAGGAATGAAATATTGAGCTTGAACGTGTTTGTAGCCTATAACAAGTAAATTAACGTTTGCACTGATTCGCGGGTTACTAGTACATGTGTCAACTTCTAATGGTAATATTGGCATCATACTGTATCACTCTAGTTGTTCTATCTTGATATTTAGAATTTTCAACAGAATCCTGTGGATCTCCGAATTTGCAAAAAAAAAGTTAATTTCAGTTTCAATTGCCTATCGCCAATTCGTATTGGCAAATACCCTTTTGGTTCTGAACTGCCTCATGCATATTTTTTTTAGAGTCACCGAGGACCGACCGTCACAAATTGTGGAGTTTGGTATTTAGACAGGTCTCGTAGTTATCTTCCATCTACAATACCACTAGTTCTCCAACTGCCTGGAATCCATACCGCACGGGCTGCTGGTGCTCTTCGGCATGCCCTCAGTTCTACATGGAATAGTGCCTGGTATTTGAGAAATTGGAAGCCTCGTCCGCCTCTCAACCAGGGCTGGGCAAAATACACTGAAAAGTATTTTCAAAATACTTGTATTTTTTACCTCAAAATTTAAGTACAAATACAATGCAAACTACAAAATACTCGTGAGCTTTGAAAATACAAAATACAAAAATACAGTATTTAAAATATACTTTTTTGACCACAAAATACGTATTTTCAAATACAAAATACAGTATTTAAAATATACTTTTTTGACCACAAAATACGTATTTTCAAATACAAAATACAGTATTTAAAATATACTTTTTTGACCACAAAATACGTATTTTCAAATACAAAATACAATTTTTTTAAAAATTGATTTTTGAATTTCAATGGTTCATTTAAATTACACTTCATTGCATTGAAGCATTGCAATCACGTTATAAACAAATTCTACATTTGTGCTTAAAATTGGTCGTTTGCTTTAAGCAAAAGAAGAGTCTCGAATGTATCACCACTTAGTGATCTACGGTTTGGAGATAAAATCATTCCACCAAAGTTTAACAAACGCTGGACTGGAGCAGAAGATGGCAATGGCGTGTTGAATTTGATTCTTTGATTTGAGAGTCTACGACGAAACAAACTGTTCAATAAATATTCAACTACAAACTTTAAAAGGGTTAAAAAGACAAGACGCGACGATTCCAATGTTTATACAATTCGAGATTACCCGGTTTAAATATGTGGATTTATTTGTACTTACTCGTGACTCGTGAGCATAAGCATGCTTTGCGCAACGCAATGTGAAAGTTCCCTATCCTATCTCTATCTCGCTCTCACGAGACGCTCAAATGCATGCAATACAACATGCAAAAGTTACAAAATGTATTTTTGAAGCTCGGTAATTCAAAATACAAAATACAAAATACGATGACTTTGTTAAAATTGTAAAATACAAAATACGACGCCATTGTTTCTCAAAAATGTATTTAAAATACGTATTTTCAAATACGTATTTTCAAAATACATGTATTTTGCCCAGCCCTGCTCTCAACCTGGCTCCGTGGTAGAAACTGCGAGGCGACATTAAGCCCAAACTGTTCGGTATGTGCATAATAATAAATACTACTTTCTCCCAACCTGTCACCCAGTTCCTCTCCAATAAAGTGCCATTGGGAGAAAATTCCGCCTGGCCCTAAGCCCACAATAAGCCTCCTGCTCCCGGGCTTTAATTGGGAGAGAATTAAATAAGCCTCCGCTACGGCTAACCAGCTGCTGATTACCAAGATCTCAAGAAGCAAAGAGTAATTGGATACTCTGTACACGGACGTCGAGCAAGAAACCTATTGGTCTGGATTTATGGAAGATATCTAGTACGCTAGTTCACCTTTCCTATAAATCCTTTCCACAAGAGCAAGGAAATTACTGGAAGAGGAAATAACGGAGAAACTAGACTACGAGCTAACAGCTAAGCTAGATCCTTTAGCACTCCAATCTTTGTCTATAACAAGCTTAATCCATCTCAAATGTATATTAACATCTGTCTGTCTGAAGCTTTTATTCGGCTCCTGATTGGCTGCTTTGAATTCGGCGAAGGGGAATAAAACGGAACGAAGTTTGTGACAACAAACAAAGTGACAACTTAAATACAGCTTTCACAATAAAAATTGGGATGTAGTTTACTTTACCGTGAAAAACTTGAAACCGAACTAGTATTTCATTTTCACATTTCATGCTGCCCATTGGAAAAACATGTCGAGTCTGAGCCCGGCTCATACTTCAAACGAATGGACGTCGAATGCCATGAAATCCCACTTTGCCTAGCCTATGAGATCAACTACATAGACAAATTCACCTAGGCTGACTTGGCCCAGTCCTCTGAAGATAATATATTTAACATTAGCCTATACCAAACTCTGTAATATTTACCACTAAATACACTTTGCCAATTCAATTTTCGAAAATTAATGGCCCAGCATATCCACCGCACATTGCAGTGTGAAACGGGCTGTAGAACTTCATAGCGTAGAGCCAAAGTCCTAGTTTTCTTGAAAGTACCATAAAATGCTAATACTTTAGCACTGAGCGCTGAGGAGTGAAAGCGGACTAGAGTTTGAATTGGAAAAGTAAGCATCCTGCGGCCGAGGAGTAAATAAGGCGAAGCTAAGCAGAATTCGGGAGTGTGTAAGGTTGATTAATGGAAGCGGAGATTTAAAGAGGCAGGAGCACTTCCCCAGTAGAGGCCAATAAAATTGAAATGGACCATTTTAGTCCACAACTCCAAACTCGCTATTATTTCTCTCTAATCCTTTCTCCGTCTTCTCACCTCGGGCCAGAGGCTCTAAAATTGGTCCAAGTTAAAAAACACACAGGCCCTCCTGTTGTCTTCCAGGCAGAACGAGGAAGAAAGCTTGAAGAGGCTACTAAAATTTCATGCCTTCCACCTGCGCAATAAAAATTGGAGGAGGCTGTGAGACGAGAACAGCGAAGGCCAAAAAAATTCACCAGGAGAAAGTTACCTCAAAAAAGCTGCCGGAGTACGTGTATAAATAAATGGTCTTTACAAAAACTTCAACAGAAAAAATTCCCCGAAAAACTCCACAAAATATTTTCCCAAAAAACATCCCAAAATATTTCCCCACAAAACTTGCCGAAATATTTCCATACTTACCCATAGACCTCCAAGCTTAAGTTGTGGTCAGAATACATTTAGTTAGGTTAGTTAATGTACCATTCGCTGGAACTTCTAATAGCAAAGGTAAAGTTAGGTTTTTGCAAGTGTTTTCATCGGATAACCCAATTGGAGGGAACTTTTCCTGAGGAAATTTCCCGTGGAATTGGGGAAAAGGGAGAAAGGGAAAAAGACGGATCAAAAGTGAAGTAAGCGATTGGTTGGAGCAGACCAGATGCTTGTCTGTCTGTCTGTATGAACTTAATCGAGTCTCCTAAAGTTTCTCAATTGCCACTCATCCGGAGTAATGGATGTTCTCTCATCCCAATGACTCGGAGGTAGGCCTGCCTTCTCCAAAGGAATTATTTTTTTATCCCTGCTCACTCCGCACATAGGCTCTGCCTGGGTCAACCCCCGGGCCTCAAACTCCGCTCAATGGAATCATTCTAATAACATTATTCCCGGAACCCTATACACTCTGCCCATATAGAGCCAACACCACGTGTCTGTCTGGGATGAGCCATTTTTATTGAGAGTTCTCACGGTTCGGCTATCTATCTGAGAAAAATGAGACTGGGAAAGGCACCAAACTCCCTCAAGTAGGCTGAGGTAATCTCTCATGTATGACTAACAAGGCCTATCTCAATCAAACTACGGAACGGCCAAAAACTTTTTGGGGAACACACTTCCCCCAAAAAGTTCCATTGAAAGGTTCACTTTTTATCAGCTGATCTAGAACTGTAAATTACGGCCAGGTTACAGTCATCTTAGGGTACCTACCTATGTTAGATAGCGTATTTCAAATTGAACTTGTAATAGTAAAGTTTGATATTTGTTTTTGAATAAATTGACACACAGTATATAGAGATAGGGAAGATTTTTATCAGGGAAGATTTTCGTAAAACTAAAGCTACCACATAGATCCCCAACCTAATTTTATCCATGGCTCTGCGTGGAGAAAGCAGTTCCAGATCTGACCTCGGCCATCTCCCGCTGGAAGAGGATGCAATTTGATTTCATTTGTATCCATTCAAGTGTTTTTTCTGCTGCAGAGAGAGCAGAGACAGGCTTGCATGAAGTTCTGGAGGATTGAGGCTAAAAAATCAACTGTAGGATGTAATTCGAGGGAATCAAGGGAGTGGTTTCACTATTGCCTCTTTCCCGGTCTGCCCAGATTGCCTTCCGGTGACGGTATGAAACGTCCGTGCCGACCCGCCTTTACCTTGTCACGAATTTCCAGCCCATCTCCCTCCGCTATAACCTAAGCTGGCCTGGCTCCGCTACACCCTTCTGTACCTACTGTAGATATTGTGGGTGAAAGCACGTTCCTGTCCTATTCCTCATTCCTGAGCATGATGCCATTCTCCGCTCCCTGCCAATCCGAACAGATACAAGGGTTGTTCCAGTACATTCTGTGGATTCATCTTTGAATCTTTCTGAATGAATTTTGTATTTGGGGTCCCGTTTCCAAGTTCTGGTTTTTAGGAGTTTTTGAGCCTTTGAAACTATTTGTATTCTTCGTTCCCCAGCTAATCATAATTTGCTATAAAAAGAACCATTCACGTTGACACATGCTCGTGACACGCTCGTGACACATAGTCGTAGCTCAAGTATTCTGTAACTAAAAAACAATTATATGATGAGCAACTGTCCTACACAGAAAGGTCTCAAATCCGTCCACACGGAAATTAGGGATCTTGAAATTGCTTACACAACTTGTTGAACAGCAACTAGAGTTTACCTAAATAGTAAAAATAACTAAATAACTAAATATATTTTTATTGTAAAGCTATTGATTGAATGCATTCTAAATTGGCAGAAGTGAGTGGAACAACCCTCGTACTACACCAGTCCCGTGTCTCGAGGCCAGACCCATATTAGCCCTACATGTCGTCGGGACTCAAACCTCAGCCGAGTGAGTGCCCAAGGCCTCATGCTTACTCTAAAGAGAATGAGTCAAATGGAAAATCCGGCCTGGCTAATACGGAGAAAAGGGCTTTGGAGAGAAGAAATTGGACGGGAGAGAGCCTGGGGAGAGACTGAAGCGGGTTCAAAGCCATAGGACTAGAATCAATCTGAATCTAACACCCCGCACTAATCTGATTTCGATAGAAGGCCTATGGCTCGACCCTGCCCAACCCAGCAACCACATCCAGCCCAGCCTCAAACTTGAGTTCATTGAAAGGAAAAGTTTGAAAAAAAAAACGGAAGACAAAAGGTAGGGCAAGGACTGGAAGGTCTGAAGACAAACAGGCTGATTCGACTGTCGCTGGCTTGAGTTGCCTAGTCTAGCCTGCCTCTCTCTCCGCACACGTCGAGGCTGGAGAAAGGAACTTTCACTCAAATCGAAATGGGAAATCTAATGGGAAAAGAAAGACCCACTCTTCGTCATCATCATAATACCCTAGAGTGAGGATCGAAATCTAAATCAATACATTGACAGAGCTGAGAAGAGCAGAAAAAAAACTTTTGGGCCGGCTGGAGCTTGGATTCCGCGTCTTGACTTGCCTCCTCCTCGCCTATACATCATACTCCAGCCATGTCGACTAAGTACGTTGGACAGACCGACACAAGCCGCTCCGCCGAGTGGAGAGATACGGGGGAAAAAGTTGGTGGATCTAATCCATTAAAGTCGTCCTCAAAGAGAAGCGGAAGAATGATTGATTTGTTCATGAATATATTTCTCGACTCAACGAGACAGACGGCGAGGGATGCATATTGTCAAAGTCACTGGGTCCACGGATCTCTTATCTCCGTCTAATAGCTCCCAAGTAAGATTCCATCTCCGTTCCATAAATCACAGCACGCGAGGCTAGGCTCCCAGCCATCTACATAGGCGGACAGAAATAGAGTGGAAGGGGTCCGTGCCGTGTAAATAGGATTGGGGAAGAAAATTCTATTTCCGGTTCATTATTCTACACCTAATATGAGCGGAGGAGAATCAGAGATAGCCTTAAGGCTCAAAGAGTTTAGGCTACATCCAAAAACGTTCTTCAATGTTCAATTTACTGCTCAAACTTATTCCAATAAATATTTAGTTTGACCTACAAAATCTAATCCCACGATACATCTTGGTTCGAATGCAGTTAAATAATACCATTTTAAGGAATTTACATATATACAGACACAAGTCTGATAAGCTGAATCCTCGACCATTGTGCGGTAACAATTTGATGGGCATCGTACATGCTAGCAAGTGGCAATGGAACTCCTGGCGTATGTAGAAATGGACAACGAAAGAGTTACCATCCAAACATTTCCCTGATTGAAGTTCCAACGAAGAAATTTAACCGGAAACTGACCTCGAAATGTAAATGGCGTTCTTGCTCCCTTTGGTTAGGTTAGGTTGTGTTAAATATTGTATCACTGGATTCAATCATTACAACAAAAGTTTGGTTGAGTTTTCCAAAATAGTTTTAGAATTGTTTTGGCAAGTTTGGCGGCGCAACTTCTTGGAGTTTTTTTTTGATAGGGAAAGTTTTGAGAGAGCCGTTAAGAAATGAGGTAGAATGCAGTAAGTAGATACAACTGCTGGTTTGAGGCAGAGTATTCTGGGAAGAAATATGGAGCATAAAAACTAAGCTTGAGTTAATCCGTTCATCAAATACAGTTAGTATTAGTTCCGGATATTTACAAGTAGTCATAGGTAAGCCGTTAAAGCCGACTGCATCATGGAAGTTTGGCATTCAATTCACTCCGCTCCCTTCCATGGCGTAAGTAATGGGAGTAAACAGAAGAAAAAGGAAGATCTGTACTGAAGCTTATTTCACGGCTCAGTTTAGTCAGGCCTGAAGCACTTTAGTGCTATTCAGGTGAGCGGAGGCCGTGCGTGGCAGAGCCAGGCTGCATTCCAGCCCAGATTAATCATCTTCCACTAAGCCCACTCACATTCCCATTTCTCAGCAGTACCTGCTCTAATGTGGTTAGGTTCCATTTTAAATATTTACCAGAACCAACATGCCTTTCTAAAGATATCACCATCACATTTGTCTACTCTGCTGCATTCCAGCATTTAGAGAACCGGAAAGCTTGGATGAAATTAGGCGAGGCATTCCCAGGAACTTAATATTAATGCTGAGCGGGGTTTCCTGAAGGCGTGTGGCTAAGGTTCGTGGTGCCCTGCTTTCCGTTTCCCTTCCAGGCTCCAAGGTTTCTCTTGGGGTAGGCTGCTGGTGAGCACAGCCGTTCCCATTGTTGTCTGTGGTTGGCCCAAGTGGAGGCGGAAATAGAAATTGGGCTTGAGTACAACTCTGGAATATTCAACTCCACTTGGTCGAGTATCAGTTCTGCTCACTTCTCCCACGGCTCTCCCAGCATCCTCTGCCTCACTTTCAGAAATCATCTGCTCATTTTCTCCAAAAGCCTACTTCGTTCTATTTATTATTTTTGTCGTTTCTTGGTTTGCTTTGAGTTTTGGCCCACTTACCACACTTTCGTTTATTTTCATAATGCATTGTGGAGTGGGAATGGGCAAGGGACAGGTTAAGAATAGCCCTGTGGTTCAGCCGAGGAGATGAAATCATTTCTTGTTTTTTGGTTTAGCAATTGGATATACGGACAGGAGGTCCTACATGTGTTTGGCTGTCGGGAAGCTATGTAGATACGTAGCTACGGAGATCGTATAACTTCTACCATAACATGTTGGGGCTTCTTCAGAAACCAGATAACCCGGATTAGTTATAAGGACTTTTTAAATACTTATATTTTATGCCATTTTTTGTTGGAAAGACGCCATTAACGAACGTATTCGTCAATGCTTGCTAACACGTATTAGCTATACCTTATCAAAGACAAGCTATTAGTTATCACAACGTAATACTTCGAGATAAATTATTTAATTTTCCACTTCAGAACCACGGCAGTACTTTTAAAAGATGCCTTAGCCTAGCTATGAAAATGGTTGAAATGTTTAGCCTTTTACGTCGAAATAGTACCTGCATAATAGGATATTATAATCAGTGATTGACCAACGGACACGCAGGAAACACCCATTGTGATGCTAATTTAATTGATGCTAAAACCTTGAGTTTTGCAAAAAGCTTTCAGCGGGCATTACTTAAATTCTAGTTAGACTAGGTTAGGATTTTTCAAAAAGCAAAGGAGTAAGTAAGCCGCCCATTGAATGGTTACGAACTTTCTCCATGGACATTTCCCACGTGTGTTCCGTTCATTACTCCAGCAAGCCTGATCGGTCCATTGGTAAAGGAAACTGGATTCTGTAGGAAACCGTAACATGGATTGCATATAATAGGCCTAGAGAGAGGATATGTTTACCACAAAAGTTAAACTTTTGAAAATGAACTCCGACGAGACTAAGGCTGTAAGACAAAAAAAAGAGACGAGGGTTCTCCTATCTTTTCATCTTTAGGGAACCAAAGTTTAAACTATCCCAGCTTTTAATTGGATAACATTAGAGTGAGAAGCCTGGCTAGGCCTAATGTCTCTAATTGAACACTGGCTGGAATGGGGGCTAAAAAACTTTTTTGTATTTGTCTCATTAAAGCGTAACTCTGAGATTTAGGCCAACTATTAAATACATAATAATTTCTCAGTTCAGAGTTTGTGGGAAGCATGCTAAGAAGCCAAATTGAGATTCAATCCCTCTGATAATTCACTCCAGCACTACCAGTATGCTCCAGCACAGAGAATGCAGTATAGTCAACCCAGGTACATCTGCACGTGCCATACAACAGGGAAACTTTACTTTTCCCTACCAGCAGAGTACAACATTATGAGAAAGCACAGGCCGTAACAAATCATAAGCCGTAGCACAATCATTATGGAATCCTAACAAGTATCATCAGCCAGCTCCGTCTTGTATATTTGATTCGTTTCTACGAAACAACTTCCCGTTGAAACAGCTCTCTCGAATAAATTTTCTCATCAAAAATACATTCGGCAAACCAAACATAGCTTTACTATTAGAAATGTCAAATGAAGTGATATCTAACAGAGCCTAGCTTAACACAACTTAAGCGCAGAGGTCAAAGGGTAAATCTGAGATGTGCAAACATTGGTTAAAATTGTGTTTAATTAACTTCTGCCCATCCCTACTGCAATGCTAAACACATTTCAGACATTTGCACTCGGGGCCCAGAACCCTTAAAATCAGGCTTATCCGTTAAGGTCCTTTTTCCCCGTTACCTTAATATTTCCTACTGAGTCTCAGCCAATACAATATATGCTTAAAATCGGATTTGGAAAAGTTGAGTCACGTCTCCTGCCAGAACCACAAACCACAACAGAAAAGGGTAGTGTATTTTTCTATGCATTTAATATGCACACACACAGAGAAGAGAAATTGCACTGTTGATATATATTCTTCCATTGTAGTCAAATCAACTATTTCATATCCTAAGGTTTTGCGTTGTGACAGAAGGAGCGGTGAGAGCATATTGGATTGGACGTAGCCTTGACTCAAACTGCCCAACGGAGAAAGTCTGGCCAAAGGCCATAGAAGAATAGTCAGCCTATACACTCCAAGCCTCTGCCGAGATGTTCGCAGAAGATTTGACTTTTTTTTTGTTTGGTTGACGTAGTTATATCAAAATAGATGTAGTACACTAGTGTATCGTTTAAAAAATTCTTCTCCCGACGTCATCTCGCTATGTCAACTGTGATAAAAGTCGGCCCATCATCTGGTTTGACATGATTGAATGAAAATATTACAGATATGGCTCGCTGAAACTCCCTCAGCAGACAGGATTCTTTTTCTCCTCTGACGACAATGCTACTCCAACATCGGGGAACTGAAGAGCTCTACGCTGCACATCGAAACAATGGCTTGCTTGGCTCTTGACTCGGAAAACGTCCAGAGATAACACTATGAAAATATTTACAATCTTCTTCTTGTCTCAACTGAATTGAAAAGTAAGATTTGCCCCAAGTATACAGAGTTGCTCAGAGGGAATTGAGTTGGAACATTATGGCTAATTGAAATGGTTAATTCAATCGAATGACGCAATAGTTTATCATCAAAGTAAACGGGACCTGACCATAATTTACAGTCTGAGGTCAAAGTGTTAAAATGAACTTTTCAATGAACTGTTTTTTGGTAACTTTTTCTTGACAACTTTTTAGCATGTAAATTATTACTCGTTCCAATTATACACGAGCGCTGATTGACATGACTTCTACAACACAAGTTTAGGAAGGAATTCTAGGCCTATGTGCCAGATAGCCTGAAAGTTTGAATGTTCGATTTGGGGTATTTTGGGCAAATGTGGGCCTAGACTGCCTGCTTGACTCGGCTCTTGATCCATTATTTTTTATTGGAGCTGGAGAGATGAGAAAGTACGAGGAGTAGGGCATGAATCCTCCATGATAATTACTAATTAATACGACGTTCTACAGAGGCTCACAGCTTGAATGCAGATGCTCTTGACTCTAATGAAGTTCCACTTGTAAGAAAAAAAAAACTTTTCTTGTGTGTTCTGCCCAACTTCCAGCTGGAATTATACAGTTGGAGTCTGGAGAAGTTCTTAGAAAAGCCAAGTCTTCCCAAGTCCTCCCGAATGCTAATACTTTCCCAGAGTGAGGACGAATAAAGTAGTAATAGTATTTTGCTCCTTTTCAGCTCAAACATCCACTTCCCTCGTACTACATCCATTTACATAGATATGAGCACCCAGAATAAAAATTATAAATGAGAACAAGTGTTCGGAACGGAGAGGAAGGACTGCTCAGCTAGATATTATGTAGCCAGTGCAGTATACAGAGTGGTTCATGTGCCTATAACTTTTGTAATGTCTATTTATCAATGGAAGTATGTGCCCAGTTTTGAAGTTTGGTAAACAATCCTAAGCTGCAAGGCGAAACATAGCGTCTCTCATATTTCTAACGTAACAAGTAAAGTAACGGGTATATTTACTTTAGTGAGTCTTCGCTGTATCTACATACAATTTAATTTATTGAACCCTTAAGGTTATTAAGGTCTCAATAGTTCCAAGTTACACACATTATAATATTCTACATACACGAGTAATCACAGATACAGGAAGTATTTTGTATTGCTTCTTTAGCTTGGGCGCGTTTGTTGGAAAAGTCTATGTATCTGCCTGTGTATGTATCCCCTTTTAATGTTTGGTAAACAAACCGAAGCTTCGAGCTGAAACGAACTAATTCAGTCTGCCATAGCAACTGAAGTAGTTATGAATGAATTATTGACTTAAACATGTTTCTAAGACATAACCAGTAGAATACGTGCCTAATAGGTATTAAGTGAATGACTGTATTTATGCAAATATAAATGAAATGCTATTTAGTACCATATTTGTATTCCAGGAAACCGAATGGACGGTTTATACGTATGAGCGAGCTGTGACAAGCCAGGAGTCAAACGACTGGGCAATTGACTGTGAGCAGCTCTGTATGTATTTTAACATGAATTTTATTGAGGTGCCTGGACGGTGGGAACCAGTACCGTACACCATTCTTTCCAGGATTTAGCTCAATTATCAACTTTCTCCCCTCCTTCTTCGTCTCTGCGATGCGTGTCAAAAAAGAATACAAATAATATATGTTTATTTTAGTTATCTCAGAAGCTTAGCTTGGCTGGAAGCCGGATTGGCCCAGAAGGAGCTGACCGCAACTCCACGTTCTCAGCCAGGATTCAAATCTGAGGAGATAAAGGCGGCCTTATCGGAGATTAATAGGTGAGGAAGGGAAGGCACAATAGAATTACTCGGGGAGATAATGGGGAACTAGAGTGCTATGGCCCTGCCCTCAATCTCTCCTGACAGCCCAGCTTCCTGTTCAACTCTGACAACGGCCGAAAGGACAAGGGACTCCGGGATGACATTGTCGGCTCCAAACAATGGGTTTTTGGCGCTTGTCAAGGGACGATGGCGGTGGCGGACGGGTAGATTGCACATTTCAGAAATATAAATGATGCCAATACTTGTATCTCTTCTGCTTGGCTCCATTGCGACACGATAATACTTTGGGACTAAGCAGCCCACGTATCAGAGCAAAGCACTGCAAAAAAAGACTGGGCCAAACTGATGTACATAAGTACACACTGCTGAACTGTTAAACCCGTTAATTTACTTCTTGATTCGAATTATGTTTACGGTCAATAATTCAATGCTGCTTCAATTGCTACAAGCGTTCTTTTGAGGCTTATGACTGTTTACCAAACTTCAAAACAGGCTAAATACTGTCATACATAAATCATAGTAGATTTCAAACCAAATGACCATTTACATTAAGGGAAGCATTTGTGAACTGCTTGCTGCTGCATTTAGCTAATACGCTTCCCAATGTGAACGTAGAAAGGCCAAACTTGGTAGGAAATACGCTATTTCAATGCTTATGGCTGCCCAACCCACTTTGAGAAACACTGTATCTTGTATAAGGATGCATTTGATCAGCTTGCCGTCTCAGCTCGGCCCCAAAGGAAGAGGGATTAGAAAAAAAAGCTTTCAAATCGGAGAAAAAGAAGAGCCCGGATTTGTTCATGCTCATGTAACGGAAGGAAATTGAATTCAATTCCAACACAAACTTGACTCGAATTACTTTTAGTTGCGGAATGGAAGGAAAGGGTTTAAGACGTCGGACTCTTCGTCGATCCGGATTAGAATGATCCTCATGTGTGCGGTGCATAATGGAGCCATCGAGGCAGTTTAGAAATCCATCTTATGGCTACATGATACATGCCTGAATCAATGTACGAGAATACAAATGTAATGCTTTGACTAGTCGTCTTGTGCACGTCGGATTCGTTAGCGCCAAACATTCCTGCTCTTCTTTAGTTCAAAAACATAACGGGCTCAAGTTTGAGATTTGATAGTTTACTCCCTTGTAAACTGGAATCTGAGCCAATAGTCGCTCCGCTCCTCATGTTAAAGAAGAAAGTTCCGAGCCGCGCCTTCTCTCTAAATTGCCATACTTTCACTTCTCTGTAAACATTGATGATAGTCCTCTACATTCTGCTTCAGCCCCGAATTTAGTTCCACGAAGAAAATCCTAACGAAAAAAAAATACCAGAACAAAAAGTTCACCCCAAAACGTTCCCTCGAAACAGCTTGGCCGCTTAAAAATTTCCGTTAACCTAACCCAACTTTACCATTAGAAACTCAATATCTGGATATATTAAACAACCTAACGCAACTGAACGCAACCTGACCACAATTTACAGTTTTTGAAGCCCAAGGGTATCAACTGACCTTTTTGAGGAGAATTTTTCGTGGCATTTTTTCGAGTGAATTTTCTCATGGAACTTTTTTGGAGGGACATTTTTTCCCACTTCCCATTCCGTAGTTTTCGGAATAAAAAAGGAATACAATAGTAAAGGGAAAATATACACAAAAGAAAGTAAAGGCAAAGTTTGGCGACTTCAATATTACTTTACTTGTTAGATAGGAAAGTAGTGGAAAGTCTTGGTAACTTTCTCCTGCATGCACACATGTATATCATTGTATATTTCAATCTACTAGTGGTTTAGGTTTTTTTTATCCTCCAAATAAACTTTTGTAATGGATAAATGTATAAGAGAACAAAGATAAGTTTTTTTTTGTTTCGTCTCCACTGCTATTCTAGGAGAATGTCAGTTTGTACAAATTGCCAGAGATTTCTAAACTAATTAAATCTAAATTTAGAATCCAAAATGTTCTTCTAGTTTTCATTTCTTCTGCGAAAAGTATTTCAGGCTATCAAGAGAGATACCGCGAGACACGTCCTATTGTGCAGATCATGTACAGCGCGGTCCACCGGGTCCACTTTTCCTACGCTTTGAATACCTAAAGCGAAACTTGCCAACACCCATGGTAAACACTTATTAAAACGCAAGTTTTTTATAATTCAAATTGGCTTAACTTAGCTTTTCCAAAAAATTTCCAGGGATAAATACTTTAATTCTGGTATTATTAATTTGGATATTTCCAGATTCACTTTACCTGTCTCTGCTCAAGTTGAAGTGTTTCTTCAGTATTTCAATAAAATACATTCCTAGCTTGCATAACACGAAGTTGCTAATTTATCAAAATCCCGCGTTAACGTTGGAAAAACTGCAAATCACCCTGAACAAATAGAGTTGATGAAACGTCCTTCAGCATTCAGCCCAATGAATAAATTACAGTGCAAACTGTGAATTTTAAAAATCTCCCTTACTAACCCTACAAGCCGTAACATACTCAGGTCTGTACATAAAACAGGGCTTATGCCCTGTTTCCCTGACATATTACCCGGCCGCCATTTTCGTCAAGGCTCCATAATGTATTTCCCCACAGGTTCTCCAACTACAAATTATGCTTTATTTGGTGTTTAGGGAAGAGGCGGAAGGGAAAAGGTATGAATAAGTAATAAATAGGATTAAGTGCTGAGTGCTCCTCCACACCAGTTCATGCAAAATGGAAGGAGGCCCAGGGAGGAATTTGAGGATTGTACAGTGCTGCTCAGAGCGAACATGCCATTTGGATTGGCATAGAACAAAGAATTTCGTGGTTTTGCGAACTCCAGGTGTCACTGTTATTAGATTCAGTAATGTTCACAAGGGTAGGAATTTCAATGTGTCATGTGCTGGTCGTTTGAAGTTAATATAGACAACTTAAATGCCCTGATTTGTAAGTTTTTGTGACTTCAAATCTGACATGCCTGATGCCTTCAGTTTTAGTCCAAATTACATTAAAATCCGACTTGCCAAATTCGGATTCTTGACTTTTGACACACATTCCAATTTTCACTATCTAAAGTTCGCAAAACCACAGATTTATCCATGCGAACCGTACATACGCAGGGTTAAGGAGGTCAACAGGTCAAACACAGGGTATAATCTCACAATTTTGTAATTTTTCCCATTTCGACGTATGGTTTGAACAAGAACTTCTTTCTGACACACCCCGAACATCATACTATTCTGCCGGTCTAAGGCCCATCCACTGGCCCGTTCCCTGTGAGCATCACTGTAGAATTCCTGTATTTTAGCCCAGCTAGCGCCTGGGTTACATATTTATTTCGTAGAGTAGACAGGGAATGACGAGGATTTCATTAGTGATTCTGGAGAAAGTGAGCGGCCTGTTCGGTGTGAAGGAAGCAGGAGTCAACTGACAAGTCCACACTTGAGTGTGTGAATACTAGCCCCATGTGCCTCGTTCTGGAAAAAACTTGTTCCATATCCTCATGACCTCCGTTGCAAAGACGGGGAAGGGAACCGGAGTTGCCAGAAACATACGGCCCCGGCCTAATACTCCCTCTCACTTTCCGAAACAAACGGGAAGAGTTTCCAAATAGTTTCTTTCCTGGGCCACATCTGATATCAACCCAAGTCTATCATGCCAACTTCCAACTTTTCCCCTTTCTAATCCTCACACTCACTTTATCCACAAAAAAGAAAACCCAGATTGAAATTTTGGAACTTATTTCCCAAGGAAAGCTTCCTTGTACAGCGTTGCTGACAACGAGTAGGGCCCTTCCCTATTTTACCATGCGCGTCTCAAATGCCGGACATCGCAAGTGCGGTTAGTCGTTATTATTCTTTAAATCTACGTATTGTATGTAATTCTACGACTCTCCAGACGTCACCTTCCGCTTCATTGTTTCTGCCTCCCATTTAATTGCCGTTTTGTTCCGCTTAATCACCATAATTGACCCGAGAGATTACATATTACACTGTCACTACGCCTTCAAACTCCTGTTCTTTCAATTCGTGCCACCGTTGTTTTCATTACTCCATCCTCCCAGGCCCCGAGCAGTAGTGGACGTCTATGGCCGGCCTACACGCATCCAAGCTGGGTCAATATTATTGTTTGCCCAAGGACCCCATCTGATGATCCGGGAGAAAGTGAGCCGAGGAACATGCTCAGGGAATGTTCGGAAGCTAGTTTCCATATATGCCTATCTTCTCTAATATCTCCAATGTCAACACCATCACGAGATGTTTTCTTGGGGAAATGGAGAAAAAACTTGAAGCCTGGACCGAGTCAACATGGAACGCGGAGGTCAGGACTCCAGCGATAAGAATAAATTCTTACCCGCTATCAACCAATATTATCTGCCTTCAGCTCGGGTTTCCTTCCCTGTCAACGTTGGACTGGACATTTAGGTTGCCGCTTGCATTGTGGTAGGGAAGGACGCCTTCAACAGTAAGCATCGATAGACAAACCTTTGAGCGCCTTTTGGAAGCATCCATTTTTTGACACGTATTTCCTAAACCTAACCTAATCATGCATGTCACCTGAGTTATCATGAATCTTATCAAGAGAGAGGTTTACAACTTCTTAATACCAAACCAGGTGCTTACAAATGTTCTGCAACGGAGTTTACTGCGGTGTGTTCCTAACCTCAACCGACATGTGAGATACGTACGTGTTTCAATTCCGACCTTTCTTCCCGTACTTGAACAAGATCATGGGGGCATACATCTCTCTCTTCAAAGAATTTCAATTCAATTCAAAGTCGGCATACCTCTGCAACTGCATTGTGAACACGCATACGAATTGAAACCATTCCGATTAGGTATGTACTTATGTACGGGGCTGCTCTCGGCTTTTTCCGTTCTTTGGCATATTTTATTCTTCACTCAAGTTCCAATGGAAAGAATGAAGAAAATTAGTTTTGTTGCTTCTGCAAAAAATTGCCTCAAATATTTGTATTTGTGTCCGAATAAAATATTTTCGACATACTTGGCATGTTTCAGCTATTAGAATTTCAAGCCAAAAACACGATATCTAACCTAGCCTAATCAAGCAAAGCGTAACCTGACCAATATTTGGCAGATTGAGTTGAGAGGGTGAAATTGAAACGTTGTCCGATAACTCTTTGTACGCAACTTTTTCGCAGAAAAGTTTTTAACCGTTCCTGTTTTTATGCAAACTGAGTGGTCAACTCAGCCTGAACAGCCCTGTTCCATCGTAACATGTGTAGCTGGTGCTCTGTGTTTGGGTTTGCAGGGAAACTGGGTTGGCAAGAGGCTTGAGTCTCATTTGAAGTCAAGTCATGGCCTCGTAGAGGATTCTCTACAATCAAGTGAGGAGCCGGGGTCTAGAGCTTTTGATACAGTTCAGCTCTTCAGTCCGTGCACCGAGATACGGAGAGATAGCTACTCAGGCACGTTATGCTGCATCCCGCTCCCGTTACGCCAAAAAGAATTTCGTTGCTTCAAAAGTCCCAAAAATCCAAAAATGTCGCCAAACTAGGCATAAAAACTTGAGCTCGCCGTCCGGTTAAAACGGTAGACACCTATTCAATAGGTTGGTAAACACCCATAGTAAACACCCATTGTAAAACTATAGTTTCATTGAATCCAACTATGCTGGTTGGGGTTTCCGATACGCTTTTACTGTAAATTACTTTAATTATAGTTCGTTCTTCCAAAATAGCGATTTTTTCATCGCGGTTTGTTATTTTTTTATTTCAACCATATTAACCTGATACTTTCACATGCCAAGTTTGAACAAAATCTAATCACATATAAACTAGCTTGACATATAACCTGATCTAACCTTGCTTGGTACGTACAACCGATTTTTTTTTTCATCGAACATAACACGTATGAATCACTGAAACTTTACTGAATGTTGATTATTGCTTAATATTAGTTCGACAGAGAAATGATGTTTGAAAGTATAGACCAAGACTACGGCATATTTTTTAGAATTTTATGGATTTAGACCGTTCTGGAAACGTAGGGAGAGAGCCGAGACTCCCTGGGCTGACATCATTACGGAAGACAAGGCGGAAAGAGTGTCAGAAGAATTGGTGGCCTCTGTCCCGCCAAAAGAGCCTCCGTCAGTGGAGCTCACTCGAGAGAATGAAGACAAGCCAAGTTGATTGGACTGGAAAAGGGCGAGTTCATCATAGTCTTATTACTATTAGTCTCTTCCCAAAGAATTAATTCAGTTCTTGAGCTCGGTGGACGGAGGCTCCTCTGTTATTACCACCACCAGATTATACCACAACATGAGTTCCTCTTCAAACAAAACGCAAGAACCCAATGACTCTTCACGTGGTGGCAGCATACACTCGGGAATGCGGACTACTTTCTCTGGACACGGAAAAATTGGCGAATACATCTTATAAAGTGTCTTTTGGGATGAGCGAATGTAAGTCAGGCAAACCTCTTTAATTATGGTGTATACTGTGACGCTCAAAACTATGTAGTCGCTCTGCAATTTCCATGTATATCAGGGCAACGAATAAATAACAGCACTGTTCAGAGATTAGCTAAGCACAGAAGCACGTATGACTTGCAAAATCTTATTTGAGACTTGCCCCCAGGCCGTAAATACTAATAGGGAAAGCACGTAAACACCCAGCGCGTATAAAATAGCATTACTCGCACCATGCAAAACTTATTCTATGGCTATTCGGAAGAGCGTAGCCTAACCTAAATAAATAGATTTAGAGTATTCTCCAATAACCGTTTTACGTTAAATACAACCTATATATCTTATCTAGAATCATCGAAAACTGCTTTTGAATAGATATTTTGCATGGGTGTTTACCGTGCACATTTGCTAATCCTTACTTCAACACCCAAAGCCGCAACACGATCAAAGTTCGTTGAATTCAAATTAATTTCTGTTTTCCTTACAAAATTTGCATTCATGAAATCGGTACACTTCATTACTAAACGGGACAAACTGTGGTATTGAGCAGTGTCCCGGTTTTTGATGTGGTTGTTTTCACTCGGAATCATCTAACGCCATGAATTAAATGAGGCTACACCTAACCGGCTGGCCACAAACCGGGTCAATGGACACTACACACTTTACCAATATTCCTGTAAGCCAGGGAGCCGTGGGCTCTTTCTGAGTCCAGCCGCTGTCATTAAAAGGCGAGGTCCCAATTTGTAGTGAATTAAGCAGGAGCCACTGGCCATTATTGTCCTGTTAATCCCTGCGTGGGGAGGGAGAGTAAGTGACAGCAAATGGATATGGATTTTTGGACAGCCGAAGTCGTATCGGCGGGTCATAATAGTAACATAGATTCATGTTGAGTTGAAGTGAGTGGAAATAAGAACATAACATGAGCCATAACATGGAATTTGGATTTATGAGTCCATAAAATATACTTTTCACTCTCTCACTGTCTCTCTGACCATTGCCCATTGCCTTCTCCCACCATGCCGCTTCCAGCCTGAGAGGCTGCTTCGCTGGGACTCCATGCCCGAAACAGACACGACTCACAATTCCCCTCCGTTTCATCTTTTATTCCGCTCTTATTAGCCAGCCAAGGCTCACTTCCTTCCCGTCTCCAACCTCAGAGGACAATTGGGCGGAACTTTACGCAGTGGGCTTCATGCACAAGGAGCTACTCTCCGTTTTTTCAAAGAACGTCATTATGCTAATATTCCGATCTAAATTCGGGAAACAGTTCACCGTTGGATAATGTCAACTGTAGTAGGCTAGAGATTCGGAAACAGTTCACCGCTGGATAATGTCAACTCTAGTAGGCTAGGCTAGAGATTCCAAATCGGTATCAAATTATACTTTAAGTCGCATATCAGATTGTGTTGGAAAAATATTTTAATATTTTAATTTTTGTCCCGAAATACAAGATTTTCATATTTGTCCTGTGACTTTCCATGGAGGGTATCTTAGACAGATTATTATTTCTATTTAGGTTCGTCATTTTACGCAAGTACCATAGCGGAAGCTCCATCCTTGAGCATAGTCTGCTAGATGTTCAACTCTGTCTAACCATGTATCTGTCAATGAGTTCAGTTTAAAGTTTTTTAAACATCCCTAAGCTTCAAGGGGAAGCACAGCGTTTGTCTTGGCATCTGAAGCTGGAATGAATTATTAAACTTAAACATGCTGCTAACCTATAACAAATCAATTAGCGAGTTTAATTTCTTCAGTGACCATGTGAGCATGAAATTCGGTCAGTTAACCAAGGATTCTACGGTTGAGTGAACTTTCACTGATTCGTAGGTTGCCAGTTTGTTATAATCGAGATTTAAAAAATATTCTTGTGAGTGTTCCAATTGTCGCAGAATTGTCTTGCACTCGCCTGAGTAGCCAATTTGTTGAGACAGGAGGGTGAGTAATTTTGGTTTTCTGAATTGTGAGTCGGTGGTGGTGGCCGGAGTGTGGTTCTGGTGTGCAGGTATAATGGAGGAGCGACAGGGCGTAAGGAACTCAACTTCTCTTGAAAAGACCCATTAGAGAGATATTGAAGAATGAGTCCCAAGACGCCCATAGGTCAGAATCATATTCTCATTTTACTTCCTTCCACAATCAGTGTCTATGGGTCCATGGTAAAACTTTAACCAAAAACTATGACACACTTCCCTCGAGCTAGACCTCCTCCTATCTCTCCACGCTTCAGCCCAGCCCAGCCACTCGACCCGGCCATGAGCTCACACGAGCCACGCTTCCACACGGCCCGTCAATTAAAATGTCAAATTCTATTTTTGAAACAAGCAGGTCTCTGGTCATCTACAGGATCGCTCCAGCTCAGAGCCTTATAACAGGCAGCTGATTTATTTCTTTGTTCTAGCGGGCACAAGAGTGCATGAGCGGATTGAAAAGGCTCTCGGCCGGAACGGCTAGTCAAGTGAGGCCTTCAAAGTGCTGAATTGAATATCGAGTCCCACTCAGCCAAGGCCCAATTCGTAGCTAAAGCTGGCTCATCAAAATCAGTCATGGGTTATTTTCATTACGCAGAGCTCCTTCTAGACATTTGAACAGCCAATACTACTAAGCGAGGAATTCCAAACCACGCTTTCCATATTTACATCTTCGACTATGATCGCCCCAATGCTCAAATCTTTTTATTTGTCTCTTCGGTTTTAAAGTTTGACAAACAACCCTAAGCGTAAAACAGCGTTTCTATAGCAAGTGGCACAACAAGAGTGAATTGTTGAGCTTAAACGTGTATTTCTAACCGATAAAAAACTAACTTAATTCGGCAGCGCATATATGCTTCAAACTGGGTCAATTAACCTAGGATCTTGGGTTCAGCGGATTGCAGTGATTCGTGAACTGTACGTTCATCTATATCTGCACAGCACAGCCATGGGCTTATGAAAGGAATTTAAATTGGAATGTTTGCTCAATAATGCTACTGGCAGGCAGCAGCTCGCCGCAAGGAGGTTTGTATAAAGGCTCGGATTATCAGTAGGAGATAGTGCGGGTTAGTAGAAGTCTCTGCCTTGGCGACGAATTGGTTCCAAGCGCCCTGGGAGCGTTGAGCTCTATTGTCTGAGCAATCTCTCACGCGGTGGGACGCGACGCACATTTGATATGATTTTATTTTGAGACTCTTGGTCTCCAACTGTGCCTTATCATAACTCCTGATGACCTACTAGAAATTCGTTCTTGAGGAAAAGTGCAAGAAATAAAAATAGCCTCCACTTGGAGCGAGAGGGGCATATAAATATACTTCCATGCACACCAAGTATAGTGGCTGCTGCTGCACGGAAAAAGTGCCGTCTGGCGACTTCTCCGTTTATTTGGCAAAAGTCAAATCGGCAAAGTTTTCTAAATAAGTGATAACCTTAAACTATTTCAGGTTAGATTATATATGCTGTGTTATGTATAAGCAGCAAAGAACCATTTCAGGCAAGTATTCACTAGGCTCTTTGTAATTTCCACTTGGCCAAATGAACCCCAAATCACTGCGTACAGTGCAAAAGTATTTTGGAAAGTTGGCTTACCCGAGCGTGGTCATGGTGACAATGGTGTACCAGAAGGCTGCCGGAATGGAAGTGAAGTTAGTCTCGTCGACATTTTTCTCGGCGTAGAACATGACCGTGGCGAAGATGATGATGGCCATGGCGAGGGAGAAAACAAGGAATCCGAGTTCAGAAGCACAGGACTTGAGCGTGTAGCCCAAAATGCGGAGTCCTTGGGAATGCCGTGAGAATTTGAAGATTCGGAAAACGCGGAATACTCGGAGGGTCACGAAGGCTCCGGACACGTCGTCATTGTCTGTGATTCCGAGCCCAATGTAGTACGGCAGGATGGCCACCACGTCAATGATGCTCATCACGCTCCGAACAAACTTGCACCGGTCCGGAGCGGCAAAGAGCCGCAAGAGGTACTCGGCTGAGAAGATCATGACGCAGGCCGTGTCCATACAGAAGAACACGGTTTTGTAGCGCTCTCCGCAGGAGAGAGTTCCGCCCTTGCCAGGTAACCGTCCGCACGGGACCGTCTCCACCACGTTGGCCATCACGGACACGGCGATGAAGAAGCCGGTCACGTAGTAGAAGACGAGGGCGGCGGTGGAGGTGTGGGGGTTCTCGAAGGCTCGCCACATCCGCTGCCGAATGTTGGTCAACTTGGGCAAGTTCTGATCCCCGTTCTCGGACAGCTTGTCGTCCAGGAGCCGTTCCGCGTTCTCCCGCTTCCGGTCCCGGTAGTCTTCGTAGCAGCAGTCCCCGATCACGTCGGGCAGGATCCCGAAAAAGGCCAGCTCCTCGTCATAGCTCGTCAAGCACTCGTGCTTGGGGTAGTGCAGCTTCCCCGTCCGGTAGTAGTTGAGGATGTGGCGGAAGATGTCGGGGTCCCGGTCGAAGAAGTACTGGCGACAGTCTTCGTCGTAGAAAAAGTCCCGCTCGCTCGAGCCGAGCAGCGTGTCGGGGTACTTCTCGAGCGTGTTCCGCCACGTCTCGAACCGTCGGCCGGACACGTTGATGAGGAGCTTCTCGTCGTCCGCCTTCCGACGGTCCTTGGTGACGGGCGGGGGCGGGAGGGGATTTGTGGCGATGGGAACCCAGCCGATGGCCGCTGCTCGGGCGAAGGGCAACCAAGCCGCCACCGAGGCCATGCCTTGCGGAGGAATGTTGCTCAAATATCACACGGGGACTCTAAGCACCGTACCGCTTCCCGCCGCTGCATCCACCGCCGCTCCACATCTCAGAGCTCCGCTCCACGCGCTCCGTAAGCCCTGAGCGGGAGGCTATTCGTCTGCTCCAGCCGCCGTCGCATGTCGTCAAACTCACCGCCCGTCACCGGCAGCTAGAGAGAGTCCATAAGGGCACACGCACTCACGCATCTAGTTATCCTTTCACCTGTTCAGCTACCTAGTGCACCACTGCATTTGGCCTCATCGACGCCTCCAGCTGGACTTCCCTATTGTGGTTCAGCATTTCCTGCACTGCTGCCTGGACTGAGAATCGGTTGGATCCGCCACTGAGTGGAGCCGCTGGAAGCGGGAGCAGAAGGTGAGAGGTCGGAGGTGAGGTCGAGTGGGCATGGAGCTCTGCTGAGTCCGTTTGAGCAGTTTGAGATTGATTTGGATGGTGAGAGCGTAAGTGAGGCAGAGGAGGTTGCCAGGAAAGAACTAGGACTAGGACGTGAAGTGGGCTCTCGTTCCAACTGGTCCTCTTTCTGCTCTGGCTCTAGGTTCTGATTCTGGCTCGGGATGCGGGTTGGCCTGGCGCAACGTGCTGAGTCTTCTCCAATCCCTTCTACCCGGATCCCACGGACCAGAAGGAATACAAGGGGGCAAAAGACCTGCTTGCGCCTTCCCTCACGCTCTGCCGACGAGAGTCGGCCAAGAGCCATGCCACACTAGGCTTTCTGCCTCCTGCCTCGGAAGCTCAGGCGACAGAAACCCAGCTCAACGTCTTCTCCCCGTCAGACTCGGGCTCGGATCTTAGCCCAGCCTAACCCCCCATAACCCCCGCACGTAAACTCCAATGCCAGACCAGGCTAGACGCATACCTCTGCAAGAAGCCAGTTAAATGCTTTCCCACCTAAACAACTACAACTATACGGGCCTTCCTCGCTAGGAAGGAACAGGTTGACAAACCCCAGAGCTTACCGGAAGTTGGGCGTAATGGCATGAGACGCTCTGAGAGAGCGAGTCCCGAGCATCGGGAATGAGCCTGTCCTCTTCATTCTACAATTCTAGCATTCTGCTCAGGTTTGGTTAGGTTCGGAAGCGGGTATTAGACAGCTGTATCTATTAGCGAATAGGTTATCTACCAAAAAATCCAAAATTACCTTTTCAAGGCTTTAGATTTTGATCATGCCCCGTTAACGAGGTTTGGCGAGGTTCGAATCGAATTTCTAATGGGAAAGTCAGGTTAGGTTTGCCGAAAGTGCTGCTCAGCCGAACGAATTCTAGGGTAATTCTACGGGAACATTATTTTAGGGAACGCTGTCACAAGAACCTGAGAATTCAACTACCCGTTCCAACCAGTTTTGACCTCCTTATGACCCTATTATTGTGGTTCGTGGAAGGAAGAGTCCACAGCAGCATGCCTTACTTAACGGAGGGCCTGTTCCATTTGGCGTGTTTTGTGAAAATGAGATGCGGTCTAGCCGGACTCTATTATTTATTTAAATACAATAGAGTGAGCGTGGAGCGAGGGAAGAGAATGGAGCTGGGAATAGACTCTGTTCGGGTGGCTCTCCTCCATGCTGCACAGTGTGTACGTACTTGTTGAGCACATTCCGGCCTGGCGTTGACTCGGTAGGGCAGAGACTGGGTCGTACATAGTAAACCGAGACCATAAGTAAGAATGAGTGGAGTTGGGACTTGTCAGAGAGTGGGATTCCGGAGGCAGGCAGGAGAAGGGGAAAAAGTGTAATTTGTCAGGGAAAAGAGAAAGCAGAAACTAATTGTTTGGAGCCAGAGAAGTTGATAGGCTGGAGAGACGGGCTTTTCCAGAGAGAAACCAATATAATGCCTAATTTTCTCAACTGGAGCCCATTACAGCCAAGAAACTCGAGTTGTAGAATGAAGGAAATGAATTTTTTTTTGCCCAGAGCAGGAGAAAGTCCCGACAGGGCATGGCTACTCAATCCGACTTCAATTATACCCTTATGCCCCTGAGTTATGAACCAGCAGGTCCAGTAGGTACTCTGCTCAGGCCAAATGCTGACCATCAAGACAATACTTCTATACTCCACTTGTCGCATTTTACGTATGTAATAAAATTACCGTTTTGGAGATAATGGTCCACATGTGTTTACATTTCAGAAAAACTTAAAAAATTGGGAACATTTGTGATAAGTTAATTTAAATAATAAAGCAATAGTCATTGTTATCATTACGAATTTCCAAATCGTGTTTTGACATATTTCTCTCAAAATACTGACCATTTGGATAAGCCAATTTAAATATTGGAGCAAGTCTACAAATTTCCCATTACATGTGTAATAAATATCTACGGCAATAAAGTAATTGTTTGCCGCATTTCTCACAGATACGCGGTATTCGGACAAGAAAATATTAATATTGGAATATTAAAGTACTACTTACAGCAAGTGCGCCTTTGTTTGACATTACGCAGAAAACTTACGAATCGTGTTATGTTAGTCGAACTTCTCGCAAAAAGTGACTTCTGACCATTTATGCAGGAGCATGACGAAGAAAGCCTTCCTTCCGACTGTGGTTGTGGCATATCCATATCCCTCACATACTGACCATTGTTATAGGCGAATTTAAATATTTGCTTCCTAACTACATCGCCATATACGAGCATATTCATTAAGGATGAATTAAGCCCTTGGGCCTGACAGTGGGTAAAGTGAGTTTTAATAAGAACTTGAATATTTCCTTGTTCAATCCTAATCAAATCGCCGACAGCAGCTTCACATAATTGTAATTGCATTGAGTATTGAATATCTGTCTGTAAACGAGCCACCACTTCTCTCCCTCCACTCCACTCCCATTCTCCCATCATGCTTGGACTTTAGAACGATCTTCCCTGGAAGGCGCATATTTGGCAATAATATTGAAGCGGAAGGACGGCTGCTGGATAGAGAGAGAGTGAGCACATAATGGAAGCTTAGGTTGAAAATGAAATAACGTGAAAAGAAGCCCATCTCTTCAGCTGAGCAGTAGTGGTAGCCAAGCTTCGTGGTTCGTAGCGTAGTAAGTAGTAAAAAGGAGTTTTGGACTCTGCAGAGGCCTGAGGATTGATTTTTACGCGAGGATTTGTAGTAAACTTGTGTCGAGTACCATAAACACTCTTCTCAGAGTAGGCCACAGGAGTTCAGGAGATGAGATCCGGCTCCTGAACTATTATTGGAGCCACAGGAAGAAATGGGAAATGT
Source organism: Ceratophysella sigillata (assembly GCA_034693865.1). Lineage (NCBI taxonomy): Eukaryota > Metazoa > Arthropoda > Collembola > Poduromorpha > Hypogastruridae > Ceratophysella > Ceratophysella sigillata. The sequence goes on from JAQFXY010000097.1 coordinate 42,197, forward strand.
GAAGCACTTCCACTAAAATTTATGCACACTCCATGCGAAGTGCTGACTTGACGAACCTCTGTTCTGTCGCTGTACATAAATACTTTCAATTTTGAGCCTATACCTTATCTTGGTAAAAATATCACTGTCAGCAGAGCCTCAAAGTGCTCCTATTTTTAATTGGACTTGTAAGCAGAATAATATCACAGGTTTACTTTATTTGAATATATAGCAAGTACCTACACGACTCTGCGTCAACTGAGCCAGCTTAATTTCGGCAAGGCTGTGGTAGCAAAATAATAATTCCGACAATGGCATCTATATAGTGCCTCCAAGGAGAGATGTATCTGTATTATGTACATATAAAGTTGAAAACAACACAAATGTCGTTACCTACGTTGCGGAGAAAGCTGTAGCACGCTGTTCATTTGAAAACTAATTGTAATGTATGTATCCATAGGGATGGCCTAGCTGACAGTAGTAAATGCGTCATATGTGGCTCACCTTTCCTAGCAGTAATGTTAATTATGATGAACTCACGGAGAGTGGCTCTGTATGCTTAGCTAATCAATTATGGGGAAATGGACGCAACATCCATTATTATAATTGCTTTCCCTCAAATGACGGCACTCAATTGATGTCTTTCGATAATTCTTGATAATGTAAATGACTGTCTACGTAGATAAGTATAAGCATCCATTGATCGCTTTAAAATTTATTACCTATTTGTAAATACAGTGCTGCTCTTAGCAATTATGCAAGCCAGTTGCATGCATTAATATTCAAACTATTTTCGCTTCGTTTCTGACATTATAAGCTCTTCCCTGAAATTGAGAAAAATTAAATTTTTTGACGTAGTGAAGTTAATCAGAGGACATGCAGTTTAAGCTCTAATGGAGTAGGTAACCGGTAAAGTGGAATAGCCGCTAAATCGGGAAACATAAATATAGCTTCACGTTAATGATTATCAATGTATCTATATTATTTACTTCAAACATTTGGAGCCAATAGGACTACATGAACACAAAGATTTGAGAAAACATTACCTAACCTAATCATCCAACCTCATATTCTCGTTGCAAAACAAATAAAAACAAATCCGGAATCGGTGTTATTCTACTGTTAAGAGCCTGCCTGCTGCATGACAACCTAGGTGCCCAGAAACCCTTAGTGCGTGCCTATTGTCTTAGCGCCTATTACTTTAGCGCCTACTGCTTAGGAACTACTGCTTAAACAGCTACTGCTTTAGCGGCTAATCTTTTAGCGACTATGCCTTGCCACAGTTGAGCGTTTTGATGAATGCAAATTTTTCTATTTTCTATGCAGCTAGACAAGGATCTGAGTGTGATGAATGTGGGGCTTGAGCCGTAGGCCTGGCTCCTCCTCGAGATCTTGGAGTATCGTCTTCCAGAGGATATTAGAGCCGGGAGTGACTGTAGTAGGCAGCTTGGTCGGTGGTACTCTCTGATCAGCTTCTCGTTTCCATGGCTCTCCTGACGTCAAGTCTTTTCTTCTCCTCTGACTTTGCCTCTTGCCTTATTACAACGCTCCGCTACGAGACCCATAACCCGGCTTGAGGAATTTCTGCCGTGCGAATACTGCTTTTGCCACACACTCTTGTTAGTGTGCGACAAGCTCCGGTTCTGATTCGGACAAACTGAACAAGTACTGTATTCGATTCCCTTCCAACGTGCCTACGTCTTTTCGAACAGGTATGGAACAATTCGGCTCTGAACTTTTTTCGAAATATTATTTATCTAGTCGAGAATTGAAGAACGGGTGTGTGTGTGTGTATATATGCTTCAATGTTCTTAAAATATATAAATAAGTAACATATATATTACATTTTACTTATTTCAACTGGTATAATCAACGGAACAATCAAGTTGATATAATTCAAATTTTCTTAAGAATTTTCCTGCAGAAAAGTTCAACCACCAAATAGTTTCACAAAATCAAGCTATTTTTGTATTAACATATTTGCAACAAGCTAAACTGTTTATTTTGAACGAATAAATGTTACCTGCCCAAATGTTTTAGTTTATTGATTAAGGAAAAAATGAAAATGAAATGAAAATTTTACAGTGAACTTTTCGTAGAAATTTTTTCCATCAGAAGCGGAGATCACATGGTTTTCAATAACTACGAATTGTAACTTGAAATTATTAGTAAAAAATATCAGAAATATAAGAATTGTTAAGCAAAGGAGAGGAAACAATATTTTCGATGCATAATAATATATTATAACCGAATTCATCTCCGTTATCTTCACCTGGTGCCGCACGGATCCGATTTAGATTGAATAGAATTTGCTGATCACGGGTCAATTTTTGGATAATTCGGAATAAACCGAATCGAGTCCCGCATATACCAGTGGTTGGATCCGGAAACGGTTGGTCGTTTATGTTGTTTATTTTAATAATCTAAATAAACAAGATCCGGGTGGGCGGTTCCATGAATCTAGTTTGAAGTCGAATCCGAAAATCGTTGGATCAGGCTCCTGATTCTGCAAATCGATCCATTTGTTCTGGTAAAAACTTAATTCATTTTGCATGTCAGCTGTAAATATGTTTACATGTTAGGTCACGTAACACGGTGACACAAATCCTTGGCGCACTTTGCTGGTTTTTAGTTTAACTAATTTGGTGGATTTTACTTTTCACTTTTAACGTGCCATGATACCTATAGTTATGTCAGTTATTTTTAAGATTATTTTATTTTGATCGTTTAAGTTAAAAGCTCTGTTACAATATATCCTGAATAGCTTTTGTCTGAATCTGTAACGAGCTTAATCATTCTATGGTGTATGTATATCTCTGTTGCAATCTCTATCTCTGCCCTTATATCTCTGTTTCTGCCTGTGTGACTGTCTTAAACTTTTCTCTCCGGTCTCTATTTGCATCTGAAGTTTTAGTTCCCTATGGTTGTTCTAAATTCTACATTCGCTATTTACGGGATCGAAAGACAACCCTATATTTCCGTACAAGTTGTAACCAGTTCAGCTACACAGATCCGTGCTTGGCACTGATTAGTGAGCCAGCTAGATCTCAGTATTTGTAAACAAGTAATATTTTACCAATTGAGCCATGCTCCGCGACAGCAAAACGGCTGCCGTTTCAAAACGGCACCGGAACGTGCCGACCATTAGAACTCACGCAACCCAAAGAGGCATGGAAAATACTGTCGTTCTCATTCTACTACATTGCTAGTCCTAGTCGTAGTATCTTTCTTTACAACTACGTAAAGGATTTACAGAGGATTTTTTTGTTCAATAGCGGAGCTATGCTGTAGCCAGTGGAAGAGTTACGCGTCCTGCATATACGCCTTGGCTTCTCTATAGAAGAACCGTGCTGTTCTTAATCATTTTCACATCCGAAATTGCCTCTTTCCTTCCTTTCGCCTTCTTCTGGGCTCTGGCTGCATATGGAGGCTATTTTAATTCTTGTGGAGAAAACCCCGTCTCATTTTACTCTTATTGTTAACTTTCCTCTCTTCAGAAAGGAAATCCTAGACCCAGAACCCAAAATACATCCATACACTTCCCATTCTTCTGAACGGCAGTGTGAAGAAACTCACAAAAATTCCGCTTTATCAAATGCACTCCCATCCCGTATGAAAGTCGAAACGCACCTCGGATTTCTCCAGATCCAGACACAGTCTCCTTGAATTTAACATCATTCGTGGATACAGGCAAAACTTAGGCCATTTCATCATAAGCCAATATCAGGTTATCCCAACTTAATTATAGTGGACTTCCAAATTGTGTTTCGGAGATGAAGTTGAGAATATTAAATATTAAACCCTGATATGGGTGCCTGTGGGAAAGCTCGCAGCTATACATAAGCACACAATTTCTATCTCGGGATTTTAATTGCATTCATCACAGCTTAGTGATTGTAAACCGAGTTTTCAGACGATAAAAAAGGCACGTGCTCCTGTAATTTAATATAATTAGCTTCGTGGGGATACGTATGCGTATACTGTTAGTACTCTGATAGATTTCCAGTTTACCTGACTCGATCTTGTAATTAATTACGACTGGGCATTTCCCACTAATGGAGTATTTATTTTCCATATTTATGGAAACCCAAGTAACCTAACAGCCACTTTCTCTTTACACTAGTGCACGGGAATTCTGTATAGGCTCTTGCGATCCAGTTACCCGATTTGCGATTTTGAAATATTGCTTTAAGTATTCCAACATGAGTAAGAATAAAATTTGATTCGCACGGTCTGTTATGCGTATAATTTAATTAAACTTATTTTATGGTGAGAAAATTGGCTACAAGTTCACTTCTGTGAAACACAGCATCAGCTTGCCTGTATGTAAGCTTGGAATTGGCAAATATTCCACAAGTCATACATAAGACGACATCTAGGTCTCTGAAATAAATTTTAATGTTGACCGTAACCCTAAGGCAAAGTTATTAAAACAAGAAATTGGTTGAGGTAAGAGGCACGTGGACAATTTGTACTTTAAGCTCCTGTGGAGAAAGTTTGTAGACCCATATCATAACTCGTAAGCAGATTTGTATTCGTGGTAAGGTGGTACTTACAATTTACTATTAGTGCGTTGTCCCTTAACTCAACTCAACTTAAAATTATAAGTTCGGCAATAAGATTTAAGTCTTAATAAATAATTAACACAAACTAACTCATGACTAGACTATCTTTAAACAAGAATTATTCAAGCAAGTAAGAAAGTTCAAAATTCTCATGCAAACCAGTGATTTTTTAGATTTTTTAAAAGTTATTATTTGTAAACCTGAACGTTTTCGGCTATTCACCCAGTATGTATAGACTTGAATATAGAGAGGAGAATTTAAGTTTGATTAGGAGATTGGGAGAGAAGGACGAGGTTGAGGCATAGCTATGGCTCCATCGCACGTGCATTGTGTACAAGGAGTGAAAGCGGAGCAGGAGAGAAAACTACTGTTCTGTACGGCTCGTAGTTTTTAAATAAAGTGGATGCTTGGCCTATAGCGTCGGTTAGAGTCTCTGGTCTGGAAATAACTCGAGACAATCTGTACACGTCCCTGGAATAGAGAGTGAGCAGGTAATAACTTTCTGTTCCTTCAGCGGAAGAGAGCTCCTCGATCTCCCTGAATAAACCTTTATAGACAATCAATAGCTCATCTTTCTCCTAACTACATTCAAACCGCCCTCACCTGAGCTAAGCCTTACCGGGCCGTCTGCCTCCAGTCCATGTATTGCATAGCGCCTCCAGTGCCTACCACCTGGAGCCAACTACCATTTCCCCTTTCCATTTACCCAAGCCTCAGGGTAGGTACAAAAATATCCTTGATTTAAATCAACACAATTTCATAGTTTTTGATCTTTTATGATCTTTGAGTTGAGGAACCTTGATAGTGACAAACCGCAGAACTTATCAAAACTTTTTTTTTGTATTTTTGAATAACTTATTACTGTAATTTTTCATTTAAACTGCGCTAAATAGGACATAAAAACGTGCCTTATTTAAATAAAACACATATTGTAAACAAATAACTCAAAATTTTCATGTTCGAATCGATTTTAACTTATAATCTGCATCCATAAGTAGCAAACTTCATTATCAAACTGGGTTTGCCAAAAAAGCGCATATATAAGAAATTGGACGATGTGTTTGTTTGTAGTGGGAGCGCTCAGCTAATTTGTTACAACTTCTGGAAATTGTTTTAAAAATCCAAAAAAGTCCTGATTTTTGATCTTTTTAAAATATGAAGTTTCCCAACCCTGCTCCGGATACACACTACTTACACGGAGGAATGGAAGAAGAAACTTGTATAAAATGCAATCTTGTCATGTCACACACAACCGGAGAGGCAGAACTTTGAGCTCAACATCTCAAGATATGAAAAAAGTATCGGAGACAGCGGAAAGGGAACTAGACACACTTAAATTGAACACGTTACCGGCACGTTATTACTCATGGAGATGCGAGAGAGATAGTCGAGAACGAGACTCCACCATTTGGGAAAGGAGGTCTCCACAGATCCACTTATTTTGAAAGTTCGATTCGCCATCGAGCTCAAAACATAGGTACAATAACATCGCTTATTTTGCGTTGCATCCCTTCGCTGCATTATGTTCCGATAGACATCGACAATTTATTTGATCTAAATTTTCATGCTATTTTATTCAAATTTTCATGATTTAGAATCGTGATGTTTTGTGCATGCTGCTTCTTCGTCGCCACTCGCCACTATGATTTATCCCCGTAAGGTTTTGCCACACATATGCTTTCTGCACTACGTTGAGTCGCAACACTGGTAATAAATGGGAGATATGGCTGAAGGAATAAGCGCATCTTTTATGCTGTGTTAGCGCAGAGTGTGAGACAAATTCCGAGATTTATTATTTCGACACGCCTAATCTGTATTTTTGATGGAATTGAATACTTTTATTTCTTACAACCGCACTCCGATCCTGAAATTCCTGATTTCCAATGCCCAGATGCTGCGAAGAACGCAAAAGTGCAATTGGAAAGCTTTCACTGTACTCCAAATGACCGGGCAGCCTGTTCCAAGCAGATCTGTACATAATGTTCCTCTTTGGATGGAAGATGGAACAATTGAGCATATGGAGAGTTTTGGTTCTTGTTGAGGCATGACGTTATCACACATTAATAAGACTGGTTGAAGGGAAGGAGGAGGAAATGAAAGGGCAGGTTCTTCCCGACTATCAATTCAGTGGCTGGAAGGAGTATGCATGGTTTGGGAAATTGAGGGCGATGGGTTCTGAGTATGAGCTCAGTTGAGTTCAACCGTCAAATAAATTGACGACTCCTGTACGAATCTACTGAGAGTCTCATTTATTTGATTGCTCCAGACTGTATGGCAAGCAAGTGGAATGAATTGGACCAGATTTTATTTTCAGAGCAAACGGGACAATCTCGGCACATCCTCTAAAGTCTCAAAATGTACGCAGGGACCGTTCCACGTCAATTGGGCAAGGCCTAATTGGGTCGAAGTCAGGAGCAATACCGGTACACAACCGTGGAGATGGTTAACAACCAACCATTGAAAACACACGTGGAGAAAGCTAAACACTCGGAAAGATAGTTGGTAAACACCCATGGGAAAAACTAAACACTCGGAAAGATAGATTAGTTGGTAAACACCCATGGAAAAAACTAAACACTCGGAAAGAACGTTTGTAAACACCCGTGGAGAAAGCTGAACACTCGGAAAGAACGTTGGTAAATACCCACGGAGAAAGCCAAACACTCGGAAATAACGTTAGTAAACACCCGCGGAGAAAGCTAAACACTAGCAAAGAACGGTGGTAAAAGTTACACACTCGTGAGAACGCTGGTAAACTTCTTGGAAAACTGTGGTAAACGCCTATGAAGAAAGGCAAAACCCTCGTGGAGAAAGTACGTAAGCGTTGATGCAGAAAGCTAGTAAACACCCTAACAGAAAGTTAGTGAACACCCGTGCAGAAAGTTATCTAACACCCGTGGAGAAAGTTGGCAAATACCCAAGGTAAATAGAAATACCCGTGGAAAAAGTTGCTAAATGTTGATTCTAGCTAACCAATATTACATTTTATGAAAAGCTTTAATTGCAAATTACTGTAGTTCTGGTTAGGCTTTCTCCCGCAAAACGAAAAAGGGAGTTTTACGTAGGTGCTTACCAAGGGTGTTACCAACTTTCTGCATAAATGTTTACCGCGTAGACCGTGCGCTCTACTAATACGTTACCGAGTCCAGTCAGCGGTGTCCGACACGCAATTAGCCCGTGCCGAATTGGCGATGTGTTTATGACGCGGTAGGGAAGGAGAAAGTAGTGAAAGTTGAGTTTCTTAGCCAATGCACTTTCCCCGCATTCTCTCCACCACTCACTCATCATCATTACTCCGCTTCCAACCATCCACTCATTTAGAATTGAATTCCAGCTCAGATGATGAAGCTAGAGCCACTACGCTCCCGCTTAAACCAACTCCACTCCATAAGGTCTGGATTAAACACACGGTCTACTATCCATGTACCTGTTACGGCTGAGGAAAAGGCATTCGCTTTATCGGGTCCAGGAACTCTGGAAGTAATAATAGAAATACGTGACAAGATTGAATGAATTTCAAGCTTATGTGGGAATTGGGAATAGTGTGGATTTTGGCGAATTTCTGGACAAACTGAGACTATAGATTATTCGCACATTATTGTGACGAGCAGCGGTGTTGGATTTTGGCTTGTGATTAAATACACCACAAAAATGTTCATTTTCCCCATATTTTATACAGAAAGTGTCCAATACAGTTGTGCATCATATTTTTGTATTTTTACTATAGCTTTTGACAGTAACATAAAAAGCAGTTTCAATCAGAAACCAGTCAATTCGTTAATACGTAGTGCCAATAATTCACGTCAACAGCTAAGCAAAGCATCAAGTTTCGTACAATTAATGATAAGAAACATTATTTGTTTTAAAAAATTCATTTTACCAGATGAAGCTAAGACTATTGCAGTCTTGCAAATAAGTAACTCATAGAAAGTAAAGTATTTAGTACTACATATTGCGATTGTGGTGTATTGTCATAAATTATTTATGTATTCAAACGGTTTCGTATTTTGAAGGTCAAAAGCTGCATACTAACAATCAAATCTAACGTGCACAGCGGTATTTGACATTATGGAGAAAAGCCTAGTTTTTTAAGGAGTCTTTATGACTAACTCGAGATTTTTCTTAAATCATCAGCATTCGTTATTCTTCAGCATAATTCAGATCTATTGTATTGATGATTGTAGGAACGTAGCAGATTCTTATTAGGTTGTACTTTGAATCCCGAGCAGTTTGACTAATGTGAACCGGGTTTCCCATTCTCTCCCAATAAATCCTTTAAAAAGTGACAATTATGTAGTTTGGAAATTAGGGTTCTGAGCCTGATTCATTCCTTTGAGCGACTTCTTTTATATTCTGTCTGAATGCTAATGTGTATCATCCCCGACTAGTGTTTACCGACCTGTCTCGCACACGCCATTCATGCCGCTATACATATTTCCGTTTTGAGGAAAAGAAGCAGAAGAACTGGTAATTTGTATCTCTCAGAAGTTGAGAAGAATGAATTGTTCCCTTTCACTCCCTCGCCCATTCAAATTGAACCTAGGCCGTAATACGGAGCCACCTTGCTTGCAACACACTGGGTACCTTTTCTTTGCCGAATCATCATAATCCACCAAGAAAGAAAGAACAGGCGTCCTCATTGTCTATATCTGCCTATGTCTAGGCTCCAGAAGAGATATTGGACTAGGAGCCCATGCAGCAGCGCACAGCACTGAACTGCATTGCTCGAAGGGCTCAAAAGGAGCCAAAAGCCAAAAGCCACCCGAATTTGATTACTTATAAATAGTTGAGTTGAGCTTTCCTAAATGATAAAAGTTGCGTCAATTTAACTTAAATGTTGGGTTCTTGCAATGGTTATCACATTAAGGTAACAGCTTCTATTGTAGAATTCATCTTTCGAAATAAATTCAGGGTCAGAACGGCCAAATCATATTGGCAAATAGAAAAGGATTCACTGAAACGTACTTGGTCAAATGCAAGATACCAATTTAGGTATTATATTGTTATTAAAGTATTGAAAGTTACACTGCTCTCTTGTCGCTTTCTTTGTAGATTAATTAATCCAAGTCAGGTTAGGCTTCCTTACAGTCTTTTTGGCTATAGGAGGATAACTTGACTAAAATCTTAAAATAGCAATGGAGCCATGGTAAAGCAATATTGGACGTTTGGTTATTGAGTCAATGCAAACTGATCTCAGATTGTACATAAATCGGATTCTAATGCTAACCGTTTTCTTCAAATTTTTTTCTTCATAAAGTCCGCAGGACGTCGTTTTGCCGAATTTTGTGTATGCAGGTTTCAAAAATGAGTCATTTAAATTGATTTTCTCAAAAAAGTTGAATGAACGGAGCATAGGTCGGAAGTGAAGATTTTAGAAATAATTTAAGCATAGTAGCCCCCAAAACATGATCACATATCCCATAATCCAATTGCCCACATAGACATAGAATGAAAAGACTCGCTATAGATTGAGATATCCGTCCCTGCTTCGTCTTCCTTATCCATTCCACTTAAGTACAATTAGCTCATTTATTACTTTCAAAAGGTATAATAAAAACTTTCTTTCTTCTCGGCCTACCTTTCTCATCCTCCCGTCGAGTCTGTTGTGTGAGGGAAATGATATCTCTGGCTTCCGAGCCGCTGGCATGGCAATGGCAGCCCTACACTCTGTCACGCCGTCATGTCGTCCGATAAATAAAAGTCCTTTTTATATTCAGCTCAAGCTCCGTTGTTATAAATCCCTTAACATAAATAATGTCTGGAGCTTCTAGTCTATATAGCATAGCAGGGAAAGTGCTTTCATAGGCCTTTCCACTTATGACTACAATAACATTATACTAATGCACACTCATGCATATTCATGCAAGCATTTATTTTGGTATACCAAGAATAATTCCGTGTTTATTGCCTTATAGGGCCGAAATCTTCGCAGTACTATTTACATGTAAATACTACGCGGTTACATGAACTTACCTATTCTAGAACATAACGAGCTTAAACCGCTCAGTGGTGTATACATGCATCTGCATAATTGTGTTCGTCTCTTGATTTCTTATGGCAAAATGAATTTCACGAGCTGACTTTTTTTTGTAACAATTTTGTAACAATAGAGACTAAAACCACAACTATCTTTGCCTATACCGAGCTTCTTGATTTTGTGGTGTATGTAGGTGTGCAGGCGTACATCTTTCTATAAAATTGCATTCAGTGGTAACAAATGTAAGTCTGAGTGAAGTCGATTATACTAAAATGAAAATCGGGTGAATAATTAGCAGGAGCTTGCAATTTGTAAAGCTTAATCAATCATGTTTGGTAAATATGTCTGAACAATAGAATATGTTTTGGCACAAATTCATCTAAAGTGTATTTGTGAACCCGAACCAGTATACAACAAACCGATGCCACACACTCCTAACCTGTAACATACACAATACAAAGTTTTGTAATACTTGTTGGATAGCAGAATGACAAGTCTTGTTACTAGACGTACACTAAGACATACAAAATTCAAGACATTTACCTCGGGATATACCATTACAGCGGGCCCACGAATCAGTGCTAAGCACTGATGCCATGGTTAAAGCTTGTACGAAATTATATATACTTAAGGTTGTGTTTCGAGCCTGTTAATACTGAATTTAAAACAACCACTAAGAAACAGACTAAGTATTTCTGACAGAAAGAACGAGGCATTGCTCCAAACACACATAGGTACATCACAAACTAACTAAGCTCGTTATAGGTGAACATAGTGAGTTTTAGATTCTCTTTCACCCTCGGTTATCCCTTATTATTGGTTCCAAAATACCTACCGAGGCAAATTGTGAAATTCATTTGGCCAAAAGATATTCGGATTCGGCAAAACCTGCAAGAAGAAGTCAGCAGAACCTATCAGGAGAAGAAAAAACTGCAGATCAGACAGATACATAGGACACAGATACACAGACAAATTGGATGATACCCAGACCACGTAGGTAACGATTAAGCTCACTATATTCTAGGATATGCTAAATAATCATTAGAAAACCCAAGAAGTAATTCCAGCGACTCGAATGTTTGCTCTAATGGGACTCAGACTTGAGCAAAGTGGTTTGGCTATTCTGAGTTTATTTTTATATTTGTGATAATTTGACAATTAGCACTACAATATTCAAATGTATGTCTCCACCAACTGTTCTGGCTGGTGTAGAGCTTGGATTTTAATCAATACTTGCTTTCCCTCCAGTGTTCCCATGCCAGAAAAGGAGTTTAATTATCCTAGCTTGAGTCCGTTCCCTTTCCAGATCTAAGATCTCCACTAAGCTCCTACCACAGATTGGGGGTTGGATGTTGGATGAGAGGCGAAGCCGAGGAGAGAGATAAAAAAATATGAATACATAAAGTTTTACACAAATGGGAACAAATTACACATGAATTAACGTTAATACAAGATATGACTCGACTCTGTTCTGCTTCAGGAGAAGACGAGAGAGCGAGGCTCTTCTGGTGGCCTGTGTGCTTGTGCATGGGCGAGGAGGATGGAGGCTCGGATTCAGAGCTTCAGCTTGGCTGAGCAAAATAAATAAGACGAGGAGCTCGGAATATGAGAGGAAGAAGAAAGTACAAGTTGAGGAAAAGTTGGGCTTTAGTTTTTTTTTTCTTCCTTCGTCTCTTCTCTGGAAGCCTATAATAGAAACATAAATGAAGTTAAAAGGAACGACTTTTATGGGAAAGTGGAAGGAGATGAGAGACGGAGTAGAAATTATATGGGATCTTCCGTGGAGGCAGGCGGAGGAGAGACGTGTGTGCTTGAGAGTGAACAGAAATTGAATCCACGAAAAATAATAATACAAAAGTGTCAGACAAAAGACTCTCGAATAACCTTATGTGTCTTAAATCGGGGATCTCGGAACAATAAAATGATCAGCTCTCCTACTAGCTTACAGTCGGCCTACATACAGGCGGCCTAATACTCCATTTCAGTAATTTCATTAACATTCCCAATCGATGTTCTCTAGTATAGTTGTAGAATGGACTTTGAGCACCAGAGGTAGAGCGCATGTGGAAGCACAACCATTTATGGACTCGGTACGTCAGGATTTAAGGTATACAAAGCGGATTTGAACAACTTAACCTGTGGTGCCAGTGCCGAACACAACTTGTTGTATTTACATGTGCGCATGAGAGAAGCGGGGGAAAATGGTGATTCATGTGTTGATTTTAGGCAGGTAAGTCTATAGTTAGGTTAGGTGTGCTGAAATGTTGAAAACAAGCGAACCTTGTTTCTAAATGTTGTTCGCCAATATTGTTTATGCGCATTAGCATGGAGCCTGTGGTAACCTCGACAACAAGCGTTGCAACTGTGACGCCAAAACCCGTGACACAATAAATAAAAAGTGGTTTAATTCGGGTTAGGTTAGATTTTTGAAGCAGATAATAGCATGATTAATTCAACTGACCTTAGGGCTACTTCGTTACAGGAACATTTCAAACGTATCTACTACGGGTTTGAGAGCTGTCTCGGTTTTTTGTGTCGCGGTTTTGCTTGTCACGGTATTCACCTTGAACCGATCTTGAAGTTGAGCACGGCGGTTTGAGTGAGAAATATAATGACTTGGTTGTGTAGGCAGATGGAATAACGCAATTTGTGTGCGTAAATAAATCAAATTATCCATGTATTACCAAGTACATTCTACCCACTCGCAATTAGGGTTAGCATAAACAGTGAAATTATTGGCTAGACTTCACAGTGATGACATGCTTACACAACATCCTTCTTTCGGAATTTATTTTGGGACCGGAATTTACTCATTAATACGCTCGTAGTTAATTTGATTACAACTTAAAAATAATGTGCTTAGTTACGTCGAAATAATCAATTCGTATTTTAAGTTTAAGTTTAAGCTGATATGATATTCATATAACACTTAAAACAAGAATGACTGAAATCAAAGAAATTCAAGTAAGTAGGTGTGTTTCGAGAAGCACAGACAAAGTACATATACAAATCTAAATTAAAATAATTTACTTTTGTGGACAAAAAAATTAATTTTAGCGAAGAAGCACACAAAAGCAAGGTTTGTATGTATGTAGAAATGAATACAGCAGCCCGCATAGTACATACATGAGGAAATCTAGGAAGCATAATGTTGAGCATAAAAGAGTGAAAGTTGTATAAGCCGAAGAGAGGACTGGGCACTGTCTCCAGATTACACACAAGTAATATGAGCAATAATCTGAGTGTACGACTGTAATAATCATTTACTAAACAGAACTGGGTCTCCATATTCTACCAAACTTCCTGTCTCTTCCTTCTTGCTCTTCTCATCCAGCCTCTCTCCCTTGTCAATGTCTTCCACATGCTTCCTCAACCAAGACATAAAGCTAAATCAAGCCTCAGCTGAGACAGAGACAGAAGCGGGGTTGGAGAAAGCGAGCGGCCCGAGTCCAGCCATTCCTCTTCCCAGATACTGTCATTACAATCATTCTTGTCATTTGTTGGTTAACTAAACACATCATCTCTCGCTGGCTCAGGAAGCGGCCCAAAAAAGAGAATAAAAAAATATAAAAAAATCCATCTGACTCGTCTTTCTCATCTTCTTCCATTCTGATTTGTCCACTCATTATAGAGGATTACTCTCATCTCCTCCTACAGGCCTAGCACTATCCAATATGGAACATCAACCCTATATCCCTTATCATTCTTCTATCCAGCCTTTTATGTTTCCACCATTCATTTCTCAGTTACTCAATTCCCAATTTCCCATTATTTGCTAGCTACATGTCGTAGTAGTCAGGCACGGGGTTCGTTCTGACTAGATGAAAACAAGTGGGCCCATGAATCAGGGCTGATCTGTTTGGGCTTAACTGGTTACAGCTTGTACGAAAATATGTGTATACAGTTGTGCTTTGAGCCAGTAAATATGGAATTTAGAACGGCTGTCATTTAAAGCGCATTACTAAAAAATTCCATTTTTCATTACAAAGAATACAATTTTTGCCAAACTTTAAATTCGAAACAGTAAAACCACTTTGCCTGATTTTTGCTGGCAACTGGTATTCCGTTATGCTTGAGCTAATGGTCATGCTCTGATGACGCCTTACACAAAATTATCATCTTAGCATTATATCTGTACAATAGGAACAATTTAACTGGGCAGGTTTTTTATGTATTACGCTTTGCGGCGTTCATCGGTGTCTCTGAAGTGTTACGTATCGCCATTTGCCTTCTACTTTCACTTTGTTTTTGCGGTTTGAAAAATATTAAATGTTGTATGTTTCCGTGTAATGACGGTAAATGGGACTTTTGTTTTTCCTACAATTGAAAGTCCAAAGAACAAATAGAGATGTAAATGGCTAAGATCTTAGCTCCTAATGCAGCTAACGGCTCATATGTGTACACAATTACTCAAAAATGTCTTTATAAACTTTTAGTCAGACACATTGCCTAAATATCTAGCTTTTAGACATTCGGCTAAAAAAATCTTAGCCGGCTAAACGGCTCAAGCTGGCTAAGAACTTTTAGCCGGCTAAGAATCTTAAGCCCACTAAGAATTTATAGTTGGCTAAGAATCATTAGTGGAAGTGGCTTAGTGCTGTTTAAACATCGTTCACCGATCGACGCCATGAATTAATTGTACAAAATCCTAAACTATTTACTGTTACCCGCGCTCACTGCTGAATAACATGATTGTTTCAATTTAATGAAGTGGTGGGCAAGCAACGAGTCTCGCTTCTCAGCGCTTTCGAAACTAGAAGAAGAAATACTAGCAATAAGTGACTGCAACTTCAGTTCCTGCCGACAGGACTTTCAGTGATGCTGGGAATATTGAAACTACGAAAAGATCAAGGATCAAGACTGCTGCCTGGACACGTCGATATACTTATGTTTCTATTTCACAATAATAAATCTCTGCAGGCCGGCCATAGAAAAAATTTACAATTCATTTGCTCGATAATAAACTTTCATAATACAATTATAATCGAACACTATTGAACATAACTTAAACTGAATTAATCCAAACTGCAGCTGGATAACAATATGTAGTTAGTTTGATTTCATTTGACACAAAATTGGAATCCTTAAGGTAAAAAGAATGAACGTTAAATAGAAATAACTTAAAGTATTAAATTAGGCTAAACTCGAGCAAAAGTACGTCTTAATTGTGGACCAATCGAAATCGTAGTTATATACGTCTTGGCTGTTTTGTGGTTCTATTTATCAGGCATAATTGTGTAGTGAGAGTGTAGAGTGTATTTGATTTTCAATGCACTGTCCTGGATATGAAATTGACTTTACTTTAATATTGAAAAGTATAAAAGTAGCTCAGAATATAATTTGGTTGGTAACTTTTTCATTAGTTTAATCCTTCTTTTCTCAACTACGCTATTAAATTGGCTCCAACCAAAAAATTAAGTGAATGGCATTTGCTTGCTCTGACGTTCTTTCAGTCGAAGCTCTGATTGGATTAGAACTCAGGCTCAAAGACAATTTCATTGGAGAGTTTCATCCAATTTAACCAAAGGATGAAGTCACTATACGCTAGATCATATCCATCCTCTCAACATCTGATGAAAAACTCTTTCATGGTATATAATTAAATGACTATCAGGAAAAATACTTCAAACTTTCCAGAAATAATGTATAAGCATTTTTACTAGGCTAGTGAATGCTGGAACAAAGGAAAAACTGCACATGAGTTAATTGGTTGGTCGGTTGTTTGATATCATTCTCCAATTTTTCTACGTAGTCTTCCGATGAAGAAATGGGATGAAAAGAAATATATTTTAATGGTTCCCAGGCTCTTTCTGGATATTTATGGAAAGTGTGCTGATTTTAAGTGGCAGGACGACTGTGGCTCGTTAGTTAGAGGCAACTAACGGAAACTGGAGAGTCCAAAGGAGCAGAACATTGTCTGAGTGCATTTGGTGGACGAGGAAGAAGAAAGCCAGCGTGGATCCAGGGCCTCTAGCCTTATGACGTACTTTCCCTAGAAAAGACCTGCTTTCTCTCGGGATCTGGATGATGAGTGTCAGGCCACGGAGGAATAGGAACTGCACTGCACAATACAATAGTTCTATCTACTCACGCAGCTTCTCCTGCCTTCCCTCTTCCAACTCCTTGACGGAAAAGGAGCCATGGAGCGTCATGAGGATGACAAAGTACCGGAGGCAGCATAATATCCAGTTGTATAGTCGGAGTGCACACAGCAGTCCAGGAATAGCATCTTGTTGCCTATTGGCTAACTGGAAAGACACAGCAGCATTTATAGTCTAACCCAAAATCTTGTGCCAACTGCCACATCATGTAGGACACTTGCTCTGATTTAGGAAGGCAAGAATTTATTCAACAGAAGATTACATTTATTTATTTATTTATTTATGTATTCACCAATAATCAGTATTTCAGTTACAGCACAAGAGATACACTATAACAACCCATTTATGGGATTTAAGTCATAATGCGTGAAGTGATAGGTTCAGAATTCAGAAGCATCGGAAATTTGGGTTTACAGTAATGGTTGTTCAATAATATGACTAATATTACACAAAGACGAATATGAATAAATAATAATAAGTAATAATAAGTCACAAACAAGAAGAATTGCATCTTTCAAAACAGAATTTTACGATTTCATGTCTTCCAGAAATAGAAGCTAGAAATATTAATTATTATTAACGGACAACAGAAGAGAAAATTTAAAATATCAGGATTTGTGCATTATTATAGGTATTGAAGTAGTAATAAAAACTCAAAACGCAGATTAAACATTAAAGTATAATAAAATAATTAAATACTAATTTGCAACAAATCGTGAGGATCCAAAGCTAAGAAAATACAAAGCAAAATGGCCAGGGCTATTTACTATCTTTATGAACATGAACTGATATCTGATTCCTAGTGTTAAAGACACTGCTGACAACGATATCAACTAAAGAGGTAAATTCTCGAATATACCAATGCCAGTTTGACTTTTTTTTCTTTTTTTTCTTTTTGAATTTTGCCTTTTCTTAGAATTCAAGTAAATTTTAGTTTCATAAAAATTTACCACCGATAAAAATTTGAGATAATTTAGCGACAATTATTCGGATTTCGGATCATGTCATCAGTCATTGAATCCATTACAGTAGGAGCTACTGCAAGATTGTTGGAGCCACTCCACAATTGGAGCTACTTTGATAAAGCTAAATTTTTGAAAACCCAAGCCTAACATCCTTAGAATTAGTGGAACATTGAACATTTCGGAAAATCGAACCTAACTTTGGTAGAATTAATTAATCAGACTCTGTTGGAAGTGGATCGTTGTACATAAGCTTATTTTGCAGTGTGTGCCTCATTCTACATGAACTTCTTTCGCAATTTGGCTCTTTGACGTGCCTCGTATACTGTCAAACTACACGATTTGGGAAATAATAATCAAAGATTTCTATAACTCTTTGCAGAAGCTTCAAATACGACAAGTATCCCACTCGTTAAACGAGCGGCAAGCCTATTGATTCCCACATTGCACTTAATAAGTCATTGCTCCAGTGAGAATTATTGGGAGCTGCTATTTACTGACATACTGATTCCCACTGTTTACTTGAAATTTACTTGAAAATCCGTGTGTTGTTCCTCCAACTATTAGCTCAGGTCTTGTTTGAAAAATAAGACTGGAAGAGAAGACAGGGCTCATAAAGGAAAAGCAATCCAAAGGTTCCCCACTTGACATGTACATTGAGAAAATGAACCCCGACACTTTTTTTTTAGTTAGGCTCGTGAGAAAAATGTAAATGAGAGCATTTGGAGTCAAAGACGGAGACTGAGCTTTCTCCCGCGTCCTCACAACATCATATTTAGATCCTGGCGAGGAGCTTCTTCTCGAGTACTCGAGACTGAATAGGAAAGCGATGAATGTAATCAAGTTAGAGAGTCATACAGCCAGTAACCCAACCACAGTGCTCAAGTGCCTGTCTCTCCAGACACTTATTTTATTATACAGATATTGGGACGGCGGAAGCAAGACGACTACCAACTCCACAATAAGGTCTTATGCACATTTTCTCAACTAGGTCAACCAAAATGTGACTTCCAATGGCGTGGAGAATCGAGTTGACAATAATAGCTCCCTAATAACTGTACTGCTAGGATATGGGAACAAAACCGGAGTTACCAGTTGCCGCACCCAGTACCAAACCCAGACTATGTGATTCTGGAAAATATGTTTTCTAATTTTTCTAGTGTTTTTTGCAATATGTAAATCCATGAAATTAGAACTACAATTATTAATACAAGGTCTGCTGGTTCTAGCTGGAGCACACATTTAGTCGTCAACTTCATGTTAGAAATCGGAATGAAATGAATTAACAATCCGATGACTCCATCAAAAACGAACCGTTTGGACCAGCAAGGTATAAGTGGCGCCATAGATGTGGTAGGGGTTTTTAAATTCATGATTTGTTAATTATTCATAGAAAATTGGCGTTCTTGATATCAGCTTTTGGTATGTTTTCCCTGCCTTTTCGACCTTCAGGGGCCCTGTCGTTCCTCTGTCGTATCTGTCGTCGACACTTTTGTAATCAGGCGCCAGCTTCATATGTCAAAACGTTTAACTGGTAGCGGTCATGAATTAGGCTGGAATCCCGATCAGAAGCGTCCCTCACATATTTGCGACAAAGGACTAGCATAAATCACGCCTGAATTGAGCTGTGTCGAATAATCCGTAATAACAAACTAGATCACGCATCCTTCTTGAATAACTGAAGATGTTCAACACCGATAAGGTTGTTGGTTCGTGTAAGCTATGGGCTAAGTTAGGGGCGGCATGAAGCATGAATTAAACTACACTTCAAACCACAGCACAGATATCGGCACATAGGTATTGATTATTGACACACATGCTTCTCCATTCGCCAGTCACCATACACATCCATGAACACATCCTTGATTTGAATTTTCAGAATATATTGACTTAGTAATTTAGTTTCGATCCAGTTTATGGTTTGAGCTTCGGATACTGATCCGTCAAGCGTTTACAAGACACTCGTAAAAATTCTAACCTTTGCATACCGATTTTGAAAGCACTCTCTATGCTTATTTTCCCAAACGCTTAACGACTTTTGCAACGAACCTCAGGATTTATGAGTTTATTGCCTCTTCCTCCTGTTTGAGTTTTATTTCCTGCCTTAAAGAATCTAAGAATCATTTAACTTTTATGCTTATTTTTTTATGGTTCATGTAATGGTCAGGAATAATAGGCACTCCAGCCATTCCAGTTATTTCTTTGGACCGAGACGGCAAATGATTGTAGTCAAAACTCCAGATTGAGAACTGGCTTCTCAAGCTGTGTGTTAAGCTGTAGTCGTGCAGTATATTGCTTCTGCTGAAGATTAGTAATTATTACCTAGCAAGAATGTGTTTTCATAAATAATTACATTTCATTAATGCTGCCTAGAAGGAAGCAGTCGCGGCCTGGTTTATAGAGTCATAATCTTATAGACCAGTCCTCGTTTGGATCTAATTGGTACGATCCCTTCCGATATAAGTATTGCCTTGAGGTTTTTTC
>JAQFXY010000098.1:0-62263 GCA_034693865.1 Ceratophysella sigillata
TTGCTACAAAAATGCGAACCTAATGTTAAAACTGTAACTAGCTACCCACGCGAAGCATGGGCTTAAAACACTAGTTTAATATATGTATGTGACTCACACAAATATTTTCATTATTCTGTTTCAGTTGATGTACCTATCTAATATTCCAACGCACGTAAAAGCGTTTCGGGTGCCGAGCTGCCGTAGCAAGATTTTCCCAATGCAAAGGGTGGTGATGCATCATGTGTTTGGGCTCCTATGCGGATTAACTCCGCTCATATCATAGTGTGAGGAACTAACACGGTTTCTTTTTGGATTACTACATAGAGTGTTACTACCATTATTAGGAGGCAAACCCGAGTAGAAAAGGCTGGATGGATGGATCCAATTTTGTAGGATGACTAGGCTTCGGAAATTAGGAGACAAAAGCGTGGAGAAGCAATTGTGAGAATATTCATTGGCGAATAATCAAGGAATAAACGATCTTTTGATATAGATTAAAAATGCTTAAGAGTGTCATATTAATTAGAGAGGAGTTGATGCGGAAGACTCGGCTCTTGTGCTGGCAATGGGCACCAACAACTACGCCTTGTCACTCCCTAGCCGAGCCAAAGGAATAATTAAGCAACAAACTAATTTTTTCCAGAGAGACAAAGGCTTTGTGCGAGAATAAAGGAGGTGAGATGCCAGAAGAATTAAAATGGCAAGAATGATTTTTGTAATAACTCAGGAAAAAGTTTTAGGAAATGACAGTCTGTTGGAATTTGTTCCTCCACGGCTCTATAGACAAAGGCTTATGTAAATTTTGAGGGACGGGGAGAGAGAGACTGCATTGCCACAGCATACAAATAGGTTAATTTATATAAAGTTAATTTCCGTGATTTTTTCCCCTCGCTTCTTCCTATCTCCGTTATTATTATGGAAGTGAAAGAGTGTATTGAAGTTTTTTTTTCTCTCTCTCCGCTGGCCCGACTCGTATGCTTCCATGGATATCTGCCATGATGGATTTCTTTTTTAAGACCCTAATTACACCTGACATGAAGAAGGTAGAATGGGCTTTTTTTCTCGGGGATTAAAAAGTTGGACTGAGTTAAGTGAAGGGAGAATCATTGAGTTAGTTGTGAATAATGCGATTGTTGAGAGGGTAAGGAAACACGAGACAGACCTACCCTCGCCCGCTCTTTATATTTTTCTTCCATCTCTAATGAAAAATATTATGAGGGTGACTTTAATAAGATCCTTCAAGAAATGCATTCGGATAGGAACTCTATTCTCAGATTCCGGTTTCCCCTGCAAACCTCGTCCCGATCCATGAATATTATGGCATCTGTATTCAATTCGGAAACCTATTAGAATTACCTTGCATCGCATTGCATATTTTATACAAAGCGAAATTTGATCTATAAATTGTCATTACTTCTTAAATTACTTCTAGTCAACGCTATCTTTGTACCGAGCTAATTATAATTTAAGCTACTATTTCTTTAGGTGGCGTTGTTTAATTAGCGTGACTGATGCAGTAGGTACGTGAGATTAACTGGGCGTTTCGATAAGGTCAGGTTAACGTTTTACTTTTATGCACAAGCCTGGCGTGTACCCTACCCGATACATTGCTATAGCAAATCAGGCTAACATGAAGTTTGTTCAGGTAAATGTTATCTAATTGGTGCATAAATATTATCATGGAGTTAAGCAGAGCGTTGGGGTTATCACATAAAATTAATTCCTTTTTGTAAATTGATTTAGCGTAAGTGGAACATATTCTTGTAATTTCGGACAATTACATACATAGGCCATTGTATGCCCGTTGAATCTTTTAAGTAACTGGCCTTCAAAGAAGAATAGCGTTGGACAGAAGAACTACGATTAATTAGGTACCTGCAGCACAAATTTCTATAATTTCGGACAATTGCATTTACACTACTACTACGTATACAGAGTTATGGTAGTATAAAGCATTTGAAGGCGGATTGGCGGAAGGCCATTGTAACCAGAGTGCTATTGGCATGGAACCTGAACTGATTGACTAGGTTTTGAAATAATATCAAAGATCCCAAATTGTATTTGGGGAAGATAAGGAAAAGTAAGATTTTAATTATAAGCCAGCCAAAGAGAGAAGGCGTAACCCGATGCGGACCTCAAGAGGCTCTCCTTCCCGTCTCCCTAATAGAATATATTGGTGAAATTATCCCGAGAACTCCGTGGTAGTTGGTGAAATGGCAGAGTTGATTTGTTAATGAAATTAGGAGCGGCTCGACGGAGGAAGTGCGAGTCCCTGTTCTGCCTGTTCTGCCTGTACACAGCCGAGAGAGGCGGCTTACTTGGGAAATATTAGGCCTGAAATCTGAGAGGAATGGAGAGAGATGCTAATAATGTAGTTGTAAATAATCTGGGGTGATTATAAAAGTAGGGTGAATGGAGATTGAAGAAAAGGCCTGTGGCCAAATTTAAGGAAGAAGAAGAAAATATTATGCAGATGGCTGAACTTTCTTTTGCGCCTTCCCATGCTCTGAGTCCATGACCGTGTTTCGCTTTCCCAAACAGTCTCAGCGCTCCTCGACTTGATCCTCATAAAGAGGATTAAAAACGGAGGAGAAAAATAGAAAATCACAAGCCTCACTCACTCAGCTCACAACCGGCGAAACCCAACATGGCGAACAATTAAGTCATGTTAAGGCAGGACGATAAATTATGAGTAAAAAAGGATTTTGCCAAAAAATTCTTTCGAAAACAGCCGTCGACGGGTTCCCTTTTCATTTTTTAACCTCAAACTGTAAATTGGGGAATTTTTAAAAGTAAACTTCGGTTCGTTTTTGTATTAAATTTTTCAATCTCTTTTTCCGGATGGAACTTCTTCGTGGACTCACTGAAGAGTACCATTTTCTATTTTTTTTTAAATATGTAGCTACTTGGATAATTATTGTCGTAAGTCTTTTCTGTGATTCTATTCTAACTGAACCTTAGGTAGCACATTATGAAGACGCGCTGCACTGTATCACCAATGCATATTACTAACTATAGTGTATTTAATAATATTTAATTTAAATGATATGCTGAATCATAATTTAATAATAAATAAAAATGTATTGCCACTGAGAAGTTTTCGGGATTCGCCGTAATGGGCTTTGTCGTAACGGACATAGACCCACCTATTTCTTGTGCCCGGAAATGACTCCAACTCAACTTTCCTTTGGCTGCCGTTTCGCCTTTGCCTGAGCACTCTCCTGTCCTTGTTTTCTCAGCTATAAGCTCCCAAACTTTTTAATTACACTGACAGTTTAATAAATGTGTTCTGCGGGGCCTAGAAATAATTTGTCATTTTTTGTGGGATGTGACATTGACAGGAGTTTTCAATCCCGGGCTTCTTCCGCTCCCCCCGCCCCTATGACAACAAGCGGGACGCTGGAGCCCAGTTCCTAATTACAAGAACTCTATTAAGCCACGAGAGCCTCTTCCCAGCCAGCCCACGCTCATAAAATGTCTGGAAACCATCTGATGTCTGATTCCCTCCGTTTATTTGCCTAGCTCTCCTTGCGCTTATTTAATAACGATTAGACAGACGGGTTCAACTACTGCTCCTACGTCCACTTCCCAGGTCGAGCCAGGCCAGAGTTTGAAAACCGAACATTTGAACAATCAGTCCAGGAAGAAAAGGAGTCTATTTGAGCTCATTACACAGTATGTACACTTCCCAGTTCCAGCAGCAGCGTGGCAAAGAGCTGAGAAGCCCAAGGTTTTTGTTGAATAAATAAACTCATTCCTAAGCTTCCATTCATCCCATTGACTTCCATTTCAGAGAAGGATAAATACCAAGACACACAAATCTACTTTAGAGTTGACTTTACGGCTCATTCCGACATATGCCAGCAGCGTGACATTTGTAAATATTACTGGCTTAAGTACAGAATTACGTGTAATACCAAAATAACTCAAGATCAATGTTTATGCTCCACGCCCAAATGATTAATTGTTAATTTGAAAACAAATTAAAATCCCCTTTCTTGTGGTTTACTGGGAAACGAAGGGTGAGACGCAGCAAGTGTCACTATGGGAAGGAGATGAATGACTATGGGCTCAAGCCAAGTACTTATGATTTGTAAAAAACAGAATTCCAATGTACCTGCATGATTGTGATGACTGGTGTCGTAGGGTGGATAATCTCCGTTCTCAAGTCGATGCTTCTTCATTGACATGTACTGGGACGGTGTTCCGTGTCCATGAGAAAGTGGCCCAATGGAAGTACCGCTCCGCTTCGGTGGTCTACCCGGTCTGCTGTGAACAAGAACAGCAGAACTTCGTCAGATTTTAATTTTCGTAAATTGAGCTGAGTAATTGGGCCCAATCTATGTTTATTCTACATTTAAAGTGGCGGAGGGGAAGGGACGTATTGAGGATTTGAGTGTGTAATGGACCTGGGTACTAAGAATTGAGGGGATGTGGAATCTGCATGGTGGGATAAAGACATCCATTAAGCCTTAATGTTTCCCGAAAGGGAAAATCAATAAGATAAGCATTTAGATTGGAACTTTTTCCTCTTTGCCCATTCTCCTCTTTGGCTTCTAATAAGGTGATGTTGAAAGAATGTTTGGTTGGGAAGATTATTCATATTCCTTTCCCCTTGCTTGGAGCTCATATTGGATGGATGGATGGTTCTGAGTGCTCCTCACTCACAAAATTCCATTTTTCTCTAAACTTTTTCAATTAGGCAAATAAAGGTAGAAGGTTAAAAAGCATTTTTCTCTAATTTCACTACAGCCCTGCTCCTTCCTCAGCAGCAAGAGAGAAAGCGGAGAGAGAAAGTGGGCACGAGTCGACGGAAGAAAAGCCACAACAAGAACACAAAATTACTCTCGTCTCAGCTCCCGACTACAATATTAAATATCTTATGACTCGAGACATGCAATTAGGCCACAAATTAATTTATACGCTTTCCAGCCCCAGCCCACCAGCCCCAGCCTCCACACGCTCCCATATCACTTTCTCAAATTGTCTCAAGGCCCAAAACAAACCCGGCCCACCTCCTTCCACACAACGTGCAGGCAGCATACAACTAATTTTATTACTTTCTCCTAATTCAACTACTCCTCATTTATTCTAATGATCCACATTCCTCAGCAGCCTCTCCACCGTTAGCCAGCTCAGAGATGAGCCCAAGCCAAGCCCAGCCATGCGACTGCTCTTTCAACAGGCTCCGCCTGCTCCAAGGGAAAAGCTAAGTGGTAACGGGGTCTACGGGGTAAAAACGCATGGAGAAAGTTGGTAATAAGTACCCACGGTGAACACCCATTAAAAAGGTAAGGTTAATTTACCCGGACAAACGCGGTAAACTCATATGGTCAATACCCGCGAAATGCAGGTGACTTTGATCCACGAGGTTGAACAAATATGGAGAAAGTTGGTAAAATCCCATAAAAACACCGTTCATTGACCTTCGCCGTAAACAAACATGCAAAAAGCTGTTAAACACATGCAAAAATTAAGTTTAATTGTTTCAAATTGCGTTTAATTCCAGTTAGGTTAGAATTTTTATGAGAAACCAAAGAGTGAGCTGTGCGTGCATGGGTGTTTATTGCATAGGCCGTGTTGCTCAGTTGAAGCGAAGTAGCTGGCCGTGGAATGAGACAGACAAGCGGTATGTCTCTCCAAGTGGGAATGCAGATTAATATTCAGATTTCCCAAATCCCTGTCACCAATTTGAAGAGACAATTGAGTGGAGGGGAAGCGGCTAAGGACCTAAGTGGATTCCAGAACCTCATTCACAACCATTCTTGGTTTCTGAGCGACAAGAGGGAAGACGAGGGCAGACAGGCCGTTGCCTAATTCTTGCCTCACAATTCAAACCAAGTTGAGAATAATAATAATCGTAGGGAAGCAGAAAAAAAGAGTAATGCACGGAATTGAGATTCAAATTCATCGGAAAGTAAGTCACGCCCGAGAGCACTCATAATGTTGACATTTTAGAGAAACTGTATTAATTTTCCCGAGGGGAATATAGAACACAGGTTCCTTCGCTTCTATTATTTCTTTTAAACTCTTCCCTTTTTTCTACTCCTTCGGCACGTCATAACTGGCTAGAGAGTTCGACGGAAAAAAATCCCTGCGAAAAAGCACCCTGGAATACGTATGCTCCATTAGAATACTCAAGTCAAAGCTAAGCTAACCATAACCGTCGAAATTCAATCGGACACGATACTAAAAACAGCCTAACCTGATTCAATGTAAACTAGCCACAATTCACAGTTTAAGGCCAAAGGTCAAATTGTAAATTTTCGGGGGAACTTTTTGGAGAGCATATTTCAGTCGTTCCAGCCAGAGAAATAAAAAGAAATACATTGAGGCAGACCGCCTCTCCCCAAATGCTCATTTCATTCCAATTCTGAGCTATGAAGCAAATGTATGTAAGTATTTCGGGTAGGAGCAGTACTGTGGAAAATCCATTATGATTACTTCATCTCTCTTTATGGAACCCAATTGTCTCATTCTCCCAAATTCCGCTTCATCGCGTGAGTGAGGAATTATTGGAAACAACAGGTTTGAGCTGAGGCTGGTGGATCTTAGGCCTAACTCTGGTCATTTACTTCCTCCAACCCTCCAACCCCTTTTCCAAACACCCAAACGAGAAATAATATTCTCAACAGCTCCAATCCTATCATTTCCATGTCACTCCTGTCAAATCACTTCAGCCCAAACTTGGCTATCCAACGGCTATTTAAACTCCTACTTCTAGCCTTCTGTCACAATCACACCCATCATCTTCATCTCCATATATAATCAACAATTCACCTGGACTCGAGCCTCCTGCTCTCACGTACAATCCTTTATCTTCACTCAGCACAAGTCTCAACTTCATTCCACCACAATCAAAGCATTATGCTAGGGTCGTTCCAAAGGTTACTGAATATTTTATTGCAAATCTCATGTACCAAAGTTTTTATTTTATTTATTTATTAAGTAATTATTTAAATCTGTACGTAAATATTCAAACCAACCATTAATTCAAAATCTCAGGAAAAAACTTGCCAAATATATACAATGAATATGATTCAAATTTTGAGAACTTTTGGAATGACCCTCGTGTCATCAACATAAGGGTTAAAAAACTGACTTCTTGCCTGTGTTGCAGATTTGAAATTACTAGCAAAATCGGCTAATTCTGCGAATTCACACATATTAACTTTCAAGTTGTTGAAGTTAAGTAAATTGGCTTAGAAGTCAGCGAAACTATGTGTATAGTGGTCAGACATTAGCATGATTAGGTATGTGAATACTAATTAGGCAATACCGTTTTTGCTTTGAGGATTGCACGAATCTAGTTATCTTCAGTTCATCGCGTGCTAAAATGTACAAACTACAAACACGCATGAAATTGTACCTCAAATTGTAATTATTGAATCCAATCGGTACTTTACATGTTTATTGTAATGTGAGCCTTCAAAAGCTGAAGTCTAATCGACTCGTTCTCACTCCCTGCGTGTTTTTGCGTATGATCGTTGAACTTGAAATAGCCAGATATTGATAATCTGAGTTCAGCATCCCTTTCTGCTACATTAATTGCTTTCCCAATAAGCGGATAGGAAGAGAGAGACAGAACTGAGAAGTTGAGCCAAGGCAGAAAGAGTCTTTGATGTTGATGAAGGGTTAAATTACTGACTGAGTAGCTGGGATCGCTTGAGTGGAGAAGTTTATCAGTTTACTCTGCCCATTTTTTCCAACTTGAGAAAGCCAGGAGAAAGTTTTTTTTTTCCTAAAATAATAATAACAAGCCCTGCCAACCATACGATTAAGAGTTTCCATTTCCATTATCCTTCTATTATTCCAAAGTTTGGAAGTGGAGAAAGAAGGCGGAAGTGTGCCTGTGGAATGAGCTGATCTGCCAGTGGAATGCTACGTCTCCACATGAAAGACTCAAAGACTCGGCAACTTTTCTGATAATTGTTTGGATGTTTTTGAAGGAACTAATCTGTTTTGACAATTTAGTGAAATTGCCAAGTTGATGTGAATGAGAGAGAGAGAAAGAAGAAAGAAAAGTTTAAAAAATAACAGAGAGAGAGAGAAAGAGAGTCTGGGATGATCCCATCAGCACAAGAAATTAAATTGCTATCCTGGGGGAATGGTGAAATAATCGCAAAATATCATCACGACCCCCTTCTGCCCGCCTTTTTAAAACCCTTGTTTCCATCACCCCACAAGGAACCACCGACTATTTCCGCCTCTCGTCATAAATACAATACTTGAGTGGAGCCAGACAACGGAAGACACTCAACCCCCCGAATCCTACCACTTGCCCAGCTCAATTATTTAAATTTCCCGCACTAAAGTTGGAGCTTGGAAGTGGGAATATTTTAGGGCTTTCCCCCCTCCAGCCTAGCCCCTGCCGACGCCGCGTATCACAAATACACATATTTTCCATTTGTAATAACACTCGAGCCGTAGCCGAGGCGGCTAAGAACCTTATGCATAACTAAGCACAGCCGATTCCCTTTCCTCGACATGATCATAAACACATGAACTCAACTAGGTTTTGATTAAGTCCACAATCCGCAACTACCGTCCCCGTTTCTTTCCCTGCTTCTTCCCAAGTACATCTCTATATTCAGATTACACCTCGTTTCAGCCCTGCTCGCCCGAATAAAAAATCACCTCCTGCTCACTCCCATTATCTCAGACACCACTCCCAGTGGGCAGTTGGGCTAGCAGAGCCTCGCTCAGCATTCCAATCCAAATTACACACAACTAATTTCACATTCCACTCAAAGTCGGGGCTCATCAGGAGCTGCTTGGACAAGTCTCGCCTCATTTCGTGGAAACTATTGAAACGTGCCAATGAGCTGGAGGTCAATTAAGGTTTTCCAATCAATTCTGAGTGGAGAAAACCTTCACGCCAGTCCTCCCAATGCCTCCTCTGCCACTAAATCTAATTATGTGTAATTTATAAATAGGAATCACAATTATTAGGCCAGCCTAGGTACATACATTAGGAGTCTGGCATGTGGAATTAAGTTGAGGAAATCATGCTTATTTTCTCATCCAATATTCACACTGTAATCTGTGGGCTGTTCAGAGCAATTTGGAGGATTTAAAGAGGTATGAGACTCTTGTGTTTTTTTTTTTTCTAATCTCTACCTTTTTGAAATGAAGTTAAATGAAAAGCCAGCCTCCGAGAGCCTAAAAAACATTTATGATGAAGAGTGAGAAGAAACATTTGAAGTTCAAAGCTTCAAAGGAAATAAATATAAGAAATTTACTTTTTTGGGGGATGTTTGGCTGTGAGTGAGCAATGTTGTTTGATCCGCCTTTGGATGAAGAGCATTATTTCCAAATCGAAAATTACTGTAATCAGTCATCTCACTGCCTTGATGATATGTTTCGGTCCTGCCTTCACTGCCTTTTCATTTACCTTCTCTACGTCCATTCTTTTCTTAATATACCCAAACCAGAGCTACTTTTCTCAAACTCAAAAAAAAACAAGCGTCTTCAAAAGAACCATTGTTTTTCCAATTTGAGCTCTCCCTTCTCTCTCTAACAATACTTCCCCAGCAGCACCCACAACATAAAACTCAACAGTCCATGTCATAATTTCATAGGAAAGCATTCTGGGCCCGAATGTCATAAATAACCAATTTCCAAATCCTGACTTGGGAAACAAAAGTGAGTCTAGACTTTGAGCAGGACGAAACTGACAGGACATGCTCTTCAATTTGAATCAATGCTTTTCGCTCAAATCCCATTCCATGTACGATATATCAGTGCTCCATCAAACCCGGATTTTTATACTGCAAGAAATGGTTCTACGAAAAATTCCCATATTTTTGACAAGCCTAAAATAACGTCTTTAGAAATTCAATTCAATGAAATCCAGCCAAAACAAAACTAACTTTACCAATGTTTAAAGCTTGACCTTTTGCAACATATCTCTTTCGCAGGGAACTTTTAACGGTCATCCAAACATGGAAAGCCCGTGCTGCACGCTTTGAAGTACCAACTTATTGAATTCCGTTAAAATTAGTGGATTCCGAGCACTGAGCAGTGCAATCAATGAAGAGGTGCATCCTGCACTAATTTTTCAGAGTGCAAATTTGTGTATAAATTCCTTGGTTCTGATTGAGGCTTGTGATGAGGTGGTGATTAAGAAGGGGATGTATTGAGGAGAAATGACAATAGGACGACTCCTGTATTTGGAAGGAAGACGGGACCGGAGGCATGAGAAGGAGAGGAAGGAGTTGAGCGAGGAGAACGTGTATGTATTGTAATTCCCTCAAAACGCTTCCCTTCTTCCCTATGGCCCAAGCATCCATTTGAATTGTAAATTATGACCCAGACTGTCTCTTAACTAATTATTACTTTTCCATTTTGATTTATTTAATGCTCATAAAACCCCCCCAACCTCCTCCGCCCGTTCCACTCCACTCTATGTTCACACAGCCAGCTACATGCTCATTATTGTCCTTCGTCGCTCTGCGTACATGTGTTGGCATGTACAGGGAGTCATTATGAAATCTCTGAGTAATTCCCAGCCAGTAGTTAGGCCGCACTAACCGTTTAACTTATGCTCACTCTCTTCCCAACAACAACAAGTAATAACCATCATTCCACTCCCTTAATTCCTATCCAGCTCCTAAAACAAATACCTTAACAAATGCTCCAATAATAACTCTACAATTAACACGAGTCCCAAGTCCCTGCCCAAGCACGTCAGAAGAGCGACAAATTCAAAAATACCAACATCAGCATCTCAAATGTCATAGATCGCTAATTAATTACTAGGTACCTCACTGCTCAATATAAATACTGACTTCATAATATTGGTCGCAAGTATGGCGTGTCGCTCTAATGACCAGGCCGGGCTTTTGGCTATGTAGCTCTTCAATCAATCTAATTGCTTATTGTCCGCTGCGGGGCTGTCACCCGAACATTATTTTTTAATTTTTTATTAATTAATTTTAATGAATATGAAGATTTTGCTCTAATGCTTGTCGCTACTATGATATTGTTCTTTTGAAGTGTCGCTCTTATGACTTAGAAGCGTTGGAGCCATTACATTCAAATTAGAATTCCACATCCCGGATGCAACTCGGATATGGAGCGTACCTGGACGTGAACCTGCATCGCCTGGTACAGGCCAGACGTTGTGAGATGTTATGAGCCTCGGTATTCCAACCATGTAGTGCATGTATAAATACGGAATAATTTGGAGAATGAACTCAAGTCTTTGCCAGTGATTGGCAGCTCAAGCTCCACAATTGTAATTAAGGTAAATATGTATCTAAGTGTTCAGATGGAATTATAGAGGCCCAGGAGCCATTCGAGCTTATGTGTGGACCGTATGGACTCAAAGGGCAAGTTTCCACTTGTGCTATATACCACAAGCGGCTATAGTTGGAAATAGTAAAGTGAGCGTACGAGGCTTTGGAGAGAAAAGGCTTGAGACTGGAGCAGGGATGCCCAAATGTCAAAAGAGGTATGCGTAGAGAAAATGATACGTTTGAGGTGATTCTGTGCTGTACTTCAGTGGGCATAATAACAATGCTGGGCTCATAAATCTCTGGGAGGACAGTAGGTGAGTGAAGGTTTTCTCCCATCTCGTCCCAATTAAATAATTTTGTAATGACGGCTATTCATTCCGGGACCACAGAGAGATTCAAATGGCGGGGAAGGGTCGGACTGAGGGCCAGAGCCTATGAGGAAATAAATGGAAGGTAGTCGCCTAATAACATAATGGTACCGTGGCCAGAGTAAAACATTGTAATTTACAAGAAGTGAAAACACAAAAGATCCAATCATCTCTCGCTCTCTTGTTATAATCCAATGGACTTTGTTGGGAAATGGTCAGGAAGAGAAGATTCCTTCCTGCATGTCATAAGGAGAGGAACAGAACGAGGTTTGTGTAGATGCCTAATTTTTTCTCCTTCCAAGGAAATTACTTTGAGAAAATCTAAAATTTGGATCTATGCAGGGGTGATTTGTCTTGGCTCGTAGTCTTTGGCCTTTGAGGAGGCTCAGCAGCAAGGCTTCAAACTCTGCCTTTTCGCATTTCACATGTGGATGGATGGATGGCTGAATTTGAACTTATGCTATGTTTAGCTATACGAGAGTTGGAGTTGAAATTGAGTAGGGAAGCATAGTCAAAATTGTTGGTGGAGATAGAGAGCGAAATGTAGTCGAGAGAGAAATAATTTCTTTTCTCATGTCCTCACTCCCTGGTTTGAATCAAAAATGGAATGCAAAAACAATTTGGACCGTGTCAACCATAGCTAAGTTCATTTTTCATCCAAGACAAAAAATCTCACAATATAGGAATACACAGTACGAGGCGGACTCGTAAACAGGAGAGAAACGCCTGCTCCTGGCAGTTCTAGCCCGAATCAGGCTCAACAACACGAGTTTCATGCCTACAAATATATCCAACCGGCATTTCTTGACTATGGTACTCAATAAGTTGCGTAAATAAATTAAATTTACTGTTTAAAGTTCGAATTCTGTGAAATGAGTTTGAAAATCGGGAAAATGAGCTCTGCTGTATTGCAGGCACAGAAGCCGAGGTTTGAATTACCCATTTTTTACACATTGAGTCATTTGCATAGATGCATTTTAAGCGCTCAGCGGCGTAACAGGTTTGATATTTCAAAATTTGCCTCAATATTGGATAATTTTCTACAATTGCCTTTACACAGAAAATATCGAAATCGAATCCGTAACCAAAACTAATTGCGATACAGTTAGAAACGGATGCATAAGTCCTTCTGGACTAGACTAAAGTTGAAAAGCTACATCACCACCGCCATGTCAAACCGTGAGTTGAAGCTCAAAGAAAAGGGCGTGAAAATAAGGAGCAAAGTTTAATATATTGTATAAAAGGATATGGATGGCTAGAAGACGGCGTGACATTTGTTGAAGGCTGAAGTTAGGACAGGCCTTACCACGGCGTCTATCATCAATAAGAAATTTATTTATTGTATTTCAGTCGCGTACAGATCGAAACATGTTTCCTCCAGCCTAACCTTATAAACTTTGGCCGAGCGGAGAAAGGCCGGCTGTAAATGACCATTAGGCTGCTGCTGGACGGGACACACGGTCAGTCCCGTTCAGTTCGTGGAAGGAATACGCTCCTGTCCCGCATCTCCCTGCAGCCAGCTCAGCCCAGTTGCTACTTGGCCCTATCACATCAAAATGTTTGGACTAGATTTCCGTACAACTTGATGTTTTAGCTCAGCACTTTGGATATACAAACATTTATCACTCGGGAGTGACATAATGCACCCTCTCTTTCTACACTCAGGCTGGGAAGGGAAAAAAGTGGGAAAAAGTGAGAAAGACGAAGAGGAGCGGAGACAGGAGAGCTGTTGGCTTTTACCTCTGGCTAATATTCTACACGAAATCCCATCACCTTTCCTAAACTCAATTCTAAAAAGTTTATAGAGGATTTAAGTTGAAGTCGAGGTCTTTAAAACCTTCCATTTCTCCATTCGTCTTCTTCTGCAAGGGACCAGACCCAGAATATATCCTTCATCATATTTTATGTATTTTTAGAATTGGATTCCAGAGAGGCAGGAGCTACATGGCAGTCTAGTACAGTACACTGAAGCCCAGACTCACCTTGAGTCAAGTCCCGTGCCTAGCAGAGGAGAGCAGAAACGGAGAATCTCTCGACAATTACCAAATGCCTACTGCCAAAATGAGTTCAAGCTCTGCAGTACATCTGCATTTAACAATTATTTCAACATCATCCATCATCAGGCAGAAAGTGAGTGTAAACTTCCCTTCTTCGTCTTATCCCAGCCCAACATCCCTCCCGTCTGTCAGAAAAATAAGAGCCTCAACTCTGCAAATAGTTGGGACTGCCCGATTGGACTTCTCAAATATGAGAAACCAACCGTTCCTTCTCGGCCCAACAACCGTTTGAGAGAGAAAGCCTCCGTCAGGCATTGCACCATATACAGTGGCGAGAAAGCGCTATTGTCACTAATACATAATCCCTGCACGGGTCGATGGTTTTGGAAAACTATACTGTGTCCGTACTGATATAATCTGTGATCTACCGAGCCACAGTCGTGCAAATATCAGAAAAATATTTAACACTTTACATATTCCATCCAAGCATTTACCATATACTTGCATAAGGTACCTACACGTACATGGGTAAAATTCATTTGCAGCCAAATAGACCACATCACTCGTACTTATTTCTGGGCAGATACCACACGACAGTGGTAATGTTGTTAACAAGCTTTTTAAAAAAAAATCCTTTGTATAATTCTATACAGATCTTGATTTTGCAGATTCAGTTTCCAACTCATAAATGTAGGCATAATCAAGAAAAATTAGATCTGCCGATTTTGAAACTGAGAAAACCCTTGTGACGTCATGAGACGAAAGGAGCCAACTCCTGCTCACGAAGCCTGTATGAGGAATGGGCCTTTCTCCATTTGATGGTGTTGACTTTGGGACTAGGGATTTCACTCATCATTACACACATTTATTATCTTAAGCCGGAGCTACCTTCCCTGCCTCTCTCCTGCCTGCTTCGCCTCAGAGAAAGCGGGAGAATAAAAGGAATTTAGAAATGTTATTTAGTCAGTTCGTCTCGTCCGTGAATCCTTTAATCCAACTAATGGATTTTAGGAGGGAAGCTAAAGAGTTGTAAAACACGGTGTAAGAAAAGGCAGGGGACGACGCTTGGAAACGGAGAAAAGGAAGGGCTGAGAGAAAATAGAGGAAAATATGGCGTAATGTGAGAAGTAATAATGTGATGACGGACCGAGTCATCACAAGGCAACAGAATACGATTTCCTTCAACCAACTTTTATTGTTTGATGAAGAGAAAGGGCATTAGGCTGTGTTTGGGCCCTAGCCGACTTTTACTTCCGAAATCCATATACGCCATACGCATGTTGTATGCTGCATACGCACTGACAAGCCACGGAAAACCACAGACCTTACTACGACCTGAACAAAAAAGGAGCCTTATTTAATTAAGGGTTTTGATGGTAAACAAAGGGAAAAGTCACGTAATGGAAGGAGCTCCAATCCTAGTCTTGACTGAGAGACACAAGGGAAAAAGTGTAACAATGTCGAGTCTCTTTGATGGAAGAGGGAAGAGAGACAGTTGAATTGGAAACGCTTTTTTCCTAGTACCTCCGTGTAATGTGTGTGGCTTTGGGATTGGATCGGAGCATATTGCAGATGGACTTGGTCTTTGAGAGCCTATTGAAATTGGAAGGATAATGACGGACGGGCCAGACGAGAAAAAAAAAAGGGATTCACATTGCTCCTCGTACTCTATTGGGCTGGAATTGGAACTTGAGTGTGAAATTTGATCTTAGGACTTAATAAAGGAAGTTCCATTGTTTTGTTTTCAGTTCACAAAATAAATTGTCTCTCTCTCTGTCGACTCCGCTTCTCCTGAGGTGTGGTCACGTCAATAGACTTGGAAGGGGAAACAAAAGAGAGGCTTCAGACGCTGTTTGTCCTAACGTGTGAAGGAACCAAGATTCCTAATCAAGTGGCTACGAGTCGGCTATGGAGCCCAGGTCTGACGGGGACAAAGGATCTAGGGTTTCATTGAGTCAGGACCATAAAAGCCAAAAGGGTCTCCGACAAGGAGTCACTTACTCGAGAAACAAATAATAGTGAGTCTATTAAAACCCAAAGTCTTGTCTCAAGAAGCCAATGAAATTGGATGAGCATTTCGATACTCGCTCTGCTTGTTTAGTGGCTCGATACTATCAATATCATATGGGCCTGGGTTCAGGGCTCGGCTGGTGTGTCGGGCACAGGGAAGGCTTGGAGTCTCCGTGTATGTAAAGTGAGTGAAAGGTTTCTTTGGACCAATTGCCAGCTGGTTGCGAATGCCCCGCATGTTTGTTTATCACTCTTTTACAGCTTCGGTTCATTTGAGTTCCAAAAAAATATATGACCACTTAGAAGCCTCATTTCATTGAGGATAAGGAGAGCGGATTGACGTTTTTATTATTATTTAAAACAAAAATAGGCTCGAATATGGAGAGCAGGAGCGGAGAGCTCCTTTGGCTCTCTTCCGCCTCCTAAAACGGAGTCGGGCCGGGCTGCTGGTGAAATATAGATAGGACGAGGGTCTGGGAGGCTTTGAAAGGGTTTGATTTGTAGGGTGATGGGATATTAGGTTTTGGGCTAAGACGGAGGACGTAAGGTATTTCCATTTCCAATTAAGTCGGAATATCTGCTAATAAAAGTCAGATATTCATGTATACATTCATTCGGGCTGGGGAAGAGCGGCGGAGGGTACAGCAAAAAGATCCCTGCCAAAAAGTTGTCTCGAAAGTATGAAAGAAACCTTTGGCTTCAAATTGTAAATTGGGTTGAGGCTCCGTTCAGTTAGGTTATGAATTTCTAATTGTATATTTAGATTAGGTTTGCTCAAAGTTCTTTAATCAGAGAAATTAATTGCAGGGAGTTCTGTCGAGACAAGGTTCTCGTGGTGCCTTGTGGGGAAAGGAGAGAAAAGAAGAACATAAAATGTTTTTAGCTTAATGTAAAGGCTTAATATTGGTTTTAATAAAGGAAGACAAAAGTTTGAGAGCATAATAGAATTGTTCAATCTGCTCTTTTCCAAATGTTCCTATTCTGCGTCTCTCTTGTCTTCCAGCTCAACCCCAGCCCAGGCAGGAGCTGCATAAGCAGAAGCATAGCCCACTCTAATAAATGGAGTCATAAATGAATGCTCCACTTCCTCCTCCCGTTCCCTCGTATAAACTTGGTAATTACCGATATAATTTTGTCAATCTACCAAGACCCAACACACTTTTTCTTCCATCATCATCATTATCATCCAACCAGGAGCCTCCTTAACCCGCTAGCTTGTCTCCGTCACTAATCAATCCTCTCATCTACCCGTTCCGCTCTCTGAACACAGAACGGCTAGGAGCCACTTGGCCACATTCTTCCATAACGGAGAAAAGCTTCTAACCGCACTTGCCAAATTTGACAAATAAGCTAACCATTGGAAGTGCCTGAGCTTGATTCTGGCAATTATGGTTCATATTTCCGAGTCGGAATATCAAAGAAGGGCCAACTTGTCTTGATCAAATCTGTACATTAGTATAGCTAAAAAGACAAAGACGCCAGAAGAATACTGTCCACAGAGGGGCAGACTATGGAAGGCGGGGTTTGTAATTGATGAGCGGATTCTGAGTGATTTGCGATTTGGGAATAATGCCCGTATCTTTCGTCGCCCAAATCCCGCACGTCTGGTGTTGGACCTGAAGGATCTTACGAGATGACTCTGACTGACCATTTATCACGTATTAGGCGTGAAGTGGAAGTAATATCAATATTCGGTTATATCAAACTCGTCCTACTACTTGGAACATACATATACATGTACATGAAAACAATTTGATTTACAAATAATCTGAAACTCACAAATTTTTAACGTAAATATTCACCAAATTGATGAAAAACCTAAGGTTCAACACCGAGGCCTCATCTAGCAGAACTTGTGTCAGTTGTGGTGCCGAGCTGCCTTGGACATGTTTTTTCAATTAGGTGGGAGGACATTGAGAAGGCTAGATTCCTATTTGGAGAAAGTCTCTCTCTTCCTGATTCAATTTCCTTGGCTCCCTCTCCAGTGGCTCGGATGTTTAATAGTTAATATTTTGTTGGAATTAATTTGTAGTGCTGCCTGGGGAGGAAATATGAGAAGTTCATCTTCTCCACTGGTTAGACTAATGTTAATTAGAGAGGGAAGCTTTCTCTCCCGACTCATGCTTATGAGACGATTTGTAAGAGAAATAAAAGGTGGATCAGAACCTTTGAGACTCGCTTCCGAATGCCGATTCCCTTTTTTCTCCCCCTGCCTTCCAGCCTAGCCATAGCCACTTGGGTTGGAGGCAGCGGAGAGCCGAGCTGGGAACATTTAGAGAGCATTACTCCCCAAACCCATCAACACCATACGGAGAAAATTAATGCTTCTTACAACTCAGTCTTCCTTTGTGGGTTCATCAAAAGAAAAGTGAGAGAAAATGAGGAAGTTGAGCATCCAAATCATCCAGAAACTACTTGTCTGCCTTTTCAAATATTTAAACCGCTTCGCTCCTTCTTAATTTCCCCATGACCTTTATCTCACAACTCCATCTCGGCCCAAAAACAAAACTTCAAATCCACTCCCGCTTCAAACACACACACACACACAACCAGGAACTACAAACAAACTAAAACTTTCTCAACGACAAGAGCATCAATTCCTAAAATTGTAATCAGGGCTTCCAATCTCACAAGCCCTGTCTTAAACGGCTGAATCATTTACTACCTCCTAGGGATATTCTCTACTGCTGCCGAGTACAGAGGATTCGGCCGCCTCAATTGAACACCGGTATTCCATGCTTACATCAGAAGTACATGCGGTTATTATTTATATGACGTTGTATTTAGCTAGGTTAGGTTATGCCAGATATCAACAACTTTGTAAAACAGGAGAAATTCAATCCAATGAAATGATATCTAACCATATCCATCTGCAGTTTGAGATCAAAGCGTTACGAGGGAACTATTCTGGTGAATATGTCAGAGGAGCATTTTTGCGGGAAAATTTCCTAATCCTCTGCAATTGACGTAGAACCCTAGATCTGAGATCCATTTCGTAGTGGAAAGATTCAATTGGTTTGTGGCTATGTCTGCTGGTCAGGCTGGATCGGAGTGACAGGAGAGTGGAGAAGGGATTTACACGGGAGCATTGGAGCGGTAATTCGTAAGAAATGATGAAAATTGATTTTGTAGTTGAGTAAATGGATTTAGGGCTATGCCTGCTGTGCTTGTGTTTTGAGGCCCGCTCCACAATAGTTTCAACTTTTTGGTGACCACGGAATGGACCCAGAATCGATTCCAGAGAAGAGGAACAACTATTAACGAGAAACTAATGTTATACGATTCATGGTGACGAGAGATGGTCCGGCGACTCGGTGGAGACAACAGAGCTTGATAGTGGCAAATAGGGAATTAGTGAGAATGTGTTAATGGTCAAGTTTGAGGGAAGTTGGGAATTTTTTCCCCTTTGCCTTCTCACTCGTCCAAAAAGTCTGATGGCAATTTCATGGGTGAGGTTAGAGTAAAATGCTTTCAATTTCCATGAATCCCAACCCAATCATCATGAGTCAGTACATTTTCACTCCTCTGATTTTTGCCGCAGAAATAAATGGTGTCGGGCCGAGACAGCGCTTCTAGCTCACACACTATTTCGTCTATACACACCATATAGCCTACATACAGCTTCTGCTCATATGCCCAGCTATTTTTTACGCCCTGTCTTACGCATTTTTTAATGAAATGGGATTCGATTCCTTTTAGCCTGTGAAACGATCTCTGATATGAGCAGAAGCGGATAGAAAGTGAGTAAAAAAAATAGGTAATCGTAATATGCCATTTCAATTTGAATCCAACTCCAAAAGTCGGGAGCTCCATGATACCTCTAATATTATTACAGAGCATGTTATTCTTACGGGTCTTAGGCCTCTGCCCGCCCGCCTGCCAGAGCTAGGTAAGGGATGAAGGGGGGAAAACCCGAGTGGCTCAGCCCGGCTCTGCGGAGAGGCAAGGGAAGTAGACTCCTAGCTTTTCGCAAATCTTCTTTCCTCACACACTCTGACGTTCAGCGGATTAAGGGAATCGAATGGAAAAGGATTGGAAATGTCGAGCCAGTTCCATCATCCGCGGATCAAGACGAGGGGGAACGGAAATATAAACTTTAAGAGAAACAAAGTATAATAGTTTACTTTGAGGGAAAAAATTGAGAGTCTAAAGCCAAATACATATTTTTCTGTAGGGCACAAAAAATTTAATTTATTCCAAAGTGATAACAAAGCGATTTCCTCTCCTACTGAATCACAAGCTCAGAGAGCGTTCATCTAGCAAGAAATAGAGGAATTCATTAGACTCAGAGACACGGCCAAAAAGCTTCCTGCAAAAATGCATCATGCAAAAAGTTTAACTGAAACTTTCCTGCAAAAATCATTTGAAAATCAAAAATGTCGACAAAAAATCATTTTTTTATCGTTTGACCTTAAACTGAAAATGTTGATAATGTTACGGGCATTAGTAGGTTAGGTTAGATTAGATATCGAGTAATTGGATTGATTTTCTAATAGAAAAATTCGTTTTGCGTTTAGAATATTATTTAATCGGATAAACTTTTTCTATGAAATTTTTCGGGGAAACTTTTTCGAAGAATTTCTACAGATCAGTATTGTTGCAGAGCCTGATAAAGAGAAAAAATTAGTTACTAAGTCAGAGTTAGTAGTGGTGGTCGTCAGGATGATCCAAATGGTGGGAATGGAGCTTTAGGCGGACTGAAGCCGAGCTCCACTCGTGCTCGTGCATCTCATTCCCTCCAACTTAATTCCTATCAATACCTAGCCAGTCACTCCATTATCCATTCCAGGATAATTACCCTTGCTTTTTAATTGACACTCGGAGGAAATTATCAAAGAGTGAATTTCCACAGGGAAGACGGAGACCCACCTCGTGCTTGGCCATGACCAGGCAAGGATGTACATTGACTTAACACCTGTACACCTCAAACCTGTTTCCAACTAGTCAGTAGCTAGGCACGACCTGCCTATATGTAATAAACATAATGAATTGAATTCTCAAATCCCAGCCGAATAACTCTCGGACGCTCCGTGCCAAGACCTCGTTAAGAAGGGAGAATATCATTCTGCGTAGTGAGAAATGTCTTCATTCCAGGCCAGAGCCAGAGCACATGGGAACTTGAGGTCAATTGGAGGCGATAATAGCCATGTGGGACGAGGGAGGGGAGACACTATTCTTGTTTGTAGGCAGCAGGATTGGGCAAAATTACGTTGAAAATACTCGGTTTAAAATATTTACTAAATACTGAAAAAATGATGCATAAGCAATCATATTTTTCTGTAAATTATAATCTCAAAGGGATATCGTTATGAGACAATGTATACTGTATTACTGCATACATAGTTATAAAAATTTATTTGTATTTTGAGAATAGTAATTTAAATACATGAAATTGGTATATTTTGCGGTATTTTGTATTTTCATTGCAAGCTGTACCTTAAATACACGTATTTTTGAATTCCGTACTTTGACATAAATTGATATTTTATTTGAGTACATTTATCAGCTTCATAATTTCGGGTTTAAAATACGAGTATTTTGAAAATGCTTTAGTGGGTATTTTGCCCATCCCTGGTAGGCAGGAATTAGAGATGCGGGCTGGGGCTCAGTGGGATCTTCTTAACAAGGGTCGCGTGCCCAATGGTTCAGAATGGTCAGTGGCTGTGGGTCTCGGCAGGAGTGGCTGGCAGATAATGGATTGGAGTGCTTAGGCCGTGGAGTGACTCTGGGAAAGCCTTAAGCCTTTCCAGGGCGGCTGAGGGTGACAATAAAAATGTTTTCCTTGCTCGGATTTGAAAGGGCCGAGAAGGCACGGGTGGTGCGGAGAGCATGGAGAGACCCACACTGCGTCGAACAAAACATCCCTCAGGAGCTCATCCGCCGGGGTTCTCTCGCTCACACGCTTTCCAGGTAAGCCTCTCCACTTCCCGCCGCCAAATACACCAAAAACAACCCTCCACCACTTCCCAAAATACTAAATCTCTTCCCATCAATTCTAGCTTCGCATTCAGCCCACAACCAGAGACAACTAAGCGACGGCCTATTAAATGCACAGATTTTTAAAACGATTTTATCTTTTTAAATTCAGCTTTTGTAACGCCAGAAATATGAGGAATTTTAAAATGCAATTTCACCCCGTCTGTAGAATTTTTTTGATGCAGTTTTACAAGTCAATTTTGAATTGAGAAGCAACAGTTCGATTTTTTTTAGGTCTGGATTGAAGCCTCTCCCATTTGAAATACAAATGAGGGAAGAGAGGCTTTTGAGGGAATTCGGAAACAATATGACCTGTCGACAATTGGCATGATTGCGTCTGGAGATCCATAAATTGTGGACCTGTCTGAGACGTGGATTATTAAGTATGCTCATCCCTCTGGTTGAGAATGAATGCTGTGCCAATGGAGACACTGACCTGCACCTGTGGCATCTCCTCACAAACTAGGAAAGGCCTGTAATTACAAAAAGGCCTCAATAATTGACGCATGAAATGAATCAAGAATCAAGTTCGTGGCCTTTGGTCAAAGAATCAAGATTGGAATTTGCATTTGACGAGAGTGAGTTTGATTGGGGAGCTGAAGCGAAGAGAGCCAACATTGCTGCTCTGTGAGTCTACGCGGACTCAGGTGATTTTTCCGTGTAAAAACTGTGGAGAAGATGAGGACCTAATTGGTATTCCAAGTGGAATGGCACTGGTCTTCATAATTGTCTTAACTGACTCAAGGGGGAAAAGGCTCTCAGAGGATTTTTTTTTATTCTTCCAAAGAAGTTGTAATTAGGGGTCTCTGCGTTCATATGTCAATGAAGTTACAGCCCACAGACTTGCACTTATCATTTCTACCTCAGCTTCAGCTACAGCTAACAACGGGATGGCAGAAATATTTCCAGCTAAAAAATTCCATCTGAATATTTTCCTTTAAAAAACAATTCTCCCAAAAAGTTTCATTTCACCTCAAACTGTAAATTCCGATCAGGTTACGTTCAGTTAGGTTAGAAAATGTCATTGCAATAGAAGCTAGCTTCTGCCTGTTATTTTTCCGAGGGAACTTTCTCGTAGAATCCTCCCAACATCATTACGTTGCATAACCCCGTCCGAGAGTCAAACGGAGCTAAAGTGCATTGTATCTTATTGTTTTGAGCTGATGCGCGTGTGGGTGCGTTGCTTGGGCTCTACAACTCATAACCTAACC
Organism: Ceratophysella sigillata; assembly: GCA_034693865.1. NCBI lineage: Eukaryota > Metazoa > Arthropoda > Collembola > Poduromorpha > Hypogastruridae > Ceratophysella > Ceratophysella sigillata. Next base: position 22,785 of record JAQFXY010000098.1, read on the forward strand.
TAGGACTGGGGCTCATTGGAGAGCTACTCGGTGCCTCTCTCTTAATACTTTACGAGAAGAATTTCCCAAAGTTAAAGTTTAGTGTTCCTTTTTTCGTATTTTTCTGTTTTTATTTATTTATTTTTTTCCAAAGTGTAATTATCTGAAAAAACTCCCAGAGCTTGAATTCCATACAACAAACGTATTAAATATCCTCCCCCTTCAAGGATGAATGGATCTTTTGTTCCTCTTCTCGAATAGATACAGAATATTAGTTTGGGTTATTCATTCCACAGTCCTCTTCTGCTCATCTTATCTCCTTGCTTGGCTCAAATAATAAAAAAAAAGCTCCGTTTCCATCCCCAGTCTACCTGCTGACTGGTAAACTGGTAACTGGGTCTGTCCTGCTTATTTACACTCATCATGTCATCCCTCTACCACCCGCAATACGTTAGGCCAAGACGGAGGGAAAAGGTAATATGAAATAGGACCAGGCCCTCCCTCAAATATGATTAAAAAAGTTCCATTCCGCTTCTTTCTCGGGCCTTCTGAGCATAATGTCATTTTATATCATTTCCGCTCCTCTGCTCACTCAGTCTCAAACCATCATAATTCCCAAATAGAAAATACAAGATCGACCCTAAGACTCCGCTTTTGTCTCTCTTTGTGCTGAGATGCAGCAGAAGTTCCCTTTGAGTCTCAAGTCGCTAGATCCCATCCACAAAACACACCCTCAAATCCTCTCTGGCTCAGGTAAACTATTCTGGCTCCTCTACAAAATATATAAATTACAATTAGAAACAGTTCCTTCTTGGAACTGGATTCAAACGTAGCCGTTTCACTTCGTGTGGGAGTTCTACGACAACGTTCCCTGCGGAAAAGTTGCATCGAGTAAACTTATCTGATTGGAATGGCTTAGCCTAACCTAACTTAACTTTACTATTGGAAACTCAAGCCGATGATGTCCCTAACCTGAACGTAACCCGATCCCAATTTACAGTTTGAGGCCAAGGGTAAAAAGGCAATTTTTTCACTGTCCCAAATGAAATACAAACCGGTGGGCACGAATGAGCTGAGGCTGTAAATCCGAAACGGAGCTCCTGCTCAAGCGGCTTAAGATTAGGCAGAGTGTGGATATGAGGAACGGGTGGGAATTAGGCGGAGTACATGAATGCGAGATTAGGGGTTGCACAACAAGCGGTGATCCCGTAAATCCGAAAGGACCCTTGTGCTCCCGTCTTGTTGATTTTATGACTTCATCATTACCCAAGAACCTCGTCCTGATCCCATTTGACAAATTGGGGGTGAAGAGCCAAACGGCGTCTACGTGATCCTCTCGCAGTCCGGATGCGAAGCCGTGTGGAAGGCTTTATGCCCGGACTCATTTGTGAAAATGAATAATTATGATGATTGGGTATCTTTAATTCTCTGCGTAGTCTCTGGGCCCATTGTGTTGAATTAATTAGCTGTTTTTTCCCCAGCTCTCAGGAGAGCGACTCCATTTTTAGAGCAGAGTCGGAGAGAAGTTTGGAAAAGTCTTTAAATGAAATGGAGGAAGGAGCTGGGCCTGAGAGTGGAGGCAGAGCTTGGAATACCCCAGAGTCCATATTTAAAAGAAATCAAGCCTTCCTTATTTTAATATCCAATTTTTAAGGATGGGGAGGAAATGCGATATTAAGGCAGTGAGATTTGAGAGGCTAGGAGAAAGTGGGCTGGAGAAGGTATTATGCAAAGTCAGTCGGATAATTTGGACTTTCTTTCTTCGTGTTGGCCCGCTTTCTCATTCTTTTCTCGGCTTTCCTTTTTCAGAATAAGAAAAAGATTCAAGACGCTAAGAAGCATTTGGAGCTCGGGACTATTAGACAAAATTCTACGAAAAATATTTCCTCCAAAAAGTTACCGTGCAAAAAAAGTCCCCACGAACCGCGAACACAATCAAACACAAGTTAGAATAAAATGTTTAAAAATTGAATCCAGCGAAACACGATATCTTGCCCATACCAAATGTAACTCAATCTGTATTGACTACAATAGCTGGAGGTCAAGATCAAGATGAACAAGCAAACTATTCGATGAATTTTATGGTGGGATTTTCTTTTGAGGAATTTTAATAAATAAATCTACCAAAAGGTCAAAGTGTCACAGGTACCAGTTCCACTCTAGTCCAATTTTTGTATACACATTTTCAAGGGAGCATTTTTGAGGAATTTTTAAATGGAAATTTGCTATGAAACATTTTCCAGAGAACATTTTTCAATTTTTTTTAACGAAAATGATCAAGGGAACATTTCTGAGAGAACATTTTTGAGGAATTTTTTAATGAAAATTTTCAAGGGAACATTTTCAAATGAAAAATTTCGAGGGAACTTTTTCTATTGAATTTTTTGAGTAGTATTTTCGGAGAACTGTTTGTCGGTCCCTTAGACGCAGTACTCGGCTCCAAGCTCCGTGTCTCTATAATAGGCCAACATTTTCTCTTCCGTTCTCTGCGGAGTTGTAGGCCTGCCTATTAAACCTATTAGATCGTCTTATGCTATTACAACCTTCTCTAATGTCTGATTTCATCATGTGACTTCCAAATCCCACACATTCATTTTTTTCATTACTCCGAGACTACTTCACTAATCTTATCTCCCGCACCACCGCCGTCTTTCTCTTTTCCCCAATCTCCACTTTCTCCCAGCCTCATCACTCGCCCCGTTTTTTATTATTCTTCTAAAACAAGAAACCACTCTCCGTCCGCACTAAATACAAGCCCTTTCCGAATCAGCCTTGTCTCTCCGTCAGGCATTTTATCATCATCAGCATATGGCATCTGTGACAGAGCGAGCAGCAAAGGTCCACGAATGGTAAAAAAGAGATTTTTTTTTTTTTTTTTCACCCCGACTCAAATAATTCGTCTCTAGTCAAGTCCCAATCCGAACCATGACAAATTGTATCCTTAGATTTGAATCACATTACTCTAATGAGATTGTGTCTTTGCTCCATTTTTAATGGATTGAGCTACATGATAGTGGTACTTTTTTCTCAACCCCTCCAAACTTTGTTTCCCCTTAATGCCTCTGCCTACACATGTTTCCTCACTCGGCCTCTGCATGGATTTAATGCTAAGATGTGTTCTGTGTTCGAGGGAGAAGGTAGGAGGATCTGCATAAAATGCATGGCTGGAAGAGAGCTGAGATGAGCCCATTAGTTCCCTGGAATCACCAGGTTGGATTGATCCAGTGAGAATATTAAAAGTTTCTCAGAGTAAGAAAATTAATTTTGTGCGGATGAAGCGGAGTAATTAGTCTGAATGCGAGATGAGAAAGTTAAAAAAAAGCTGGGGTGAGAGAGCTGGGAGTCAGTTACCTGCTGGCCGTCGTGCAGTCTTTGTAGAGAACGTCAAAGTCCTTGCAGGAGAGGAGCTTGCAGCGGTTCACGCCCGGTTGAATGGCGCCCAGTCCACGTAGAATCCGGACCTGCTCCACGTTGCAAACGATGGGGATGATGTCGAGCCGCTTGAGCTTCGTGTAGACCGTGTGCAGCCCGCCCACCAAGTGCTTGAGGAAGAGCTCGAAGGCCTGCGGCAGGCAGAGCATCGTGTCCCCGTTGATGACGAAGGCCGCCACCTTCTGACCCCGGTAGTCCACCAATTTGCATTCGTTCGCACTCGGGTCGTTGCTGGGGGCGACGGGGGCAGGTGGGCTGCCGTAAGGATGCCGGTCCAAGCCCCGCTCGCCCACGAAGGACGAGTTGCTCCCTGTGAAGTCATGGTGGTGGTGGAAGGAGGCGGCGGCGGCCGCCGAGCTCATGGCATTCAGGGCGCTCAAGCTGGCCAGAATCCCGGGCGTCATGTTCTTGGCGGAGGAAGCGGCGAGCGAGTTGATCATATGGTGGGCGGCGAGGGAGGTGGGTGGGCCGAGCGGTGAGTGCGGGTCCATGGGTGGGGAGTAGGGTGTTTTGGACCCGCCGCGACTCGGCAGAGCCATAGGAGACAGGGACTCACGGGACTCGCCACTCGATTCACCGCCTCCGGATTCCATCGTCTGGTCTATTTTCATCAACATTGGTCGCTCGACGGAGAAATGAGTCGGACCTCCACCAAGAATGTATGAGTTGAGGTGTGCCAACAAGACACTGTTCAGATTGCACGTTCCTATTTTGAACAGAGTTTTCAGAACAACCGGAAGGAAGGCCTACTGAGTGGAGGGACGAGCGGACTGGCCGCTTCCAGAACTGCTACCGAGTGACTCGGCTGATTCCGCCCACGACGTGAGTCCAGGGGTCAAGAGGATGTGAGAGTCAGCAGGGGTGAGAGTCAGAGGGTGTGGTTTCATGATCACTTTCATGAGCCATTAATTCACTCAATCCGTCTCAGGAATACTAAACCAATGCACTTTGGAGGAATTAATTTCACTCTCAACTGATTAACGGAAACCGGATATTCGATTAACACAACTCAGTACTTTTCCTTCTGATGAACAGAATTTTACTCAAGTCAGAGCTCTGGGGAGGTCTGCTCGCCTGGGATGCCTGATGCTGATTGTAGTGGCAGAGACCGGTGTGGCTCTGTTTGTTGTCCCACTGGAGTGAGGTCTAAATGCGGCTTGTAAGAGCACGTGGAGGGCCCTGGACGCGGGTCCTTGAAGGCTCTGTGAGCTTGAGCTGGCTGAGCGCTGGGCTGTGAGATGGTCCTTGGCTGAGGTTTGGATTCGGAGTGGCGTGGAGGCTGTGGGGAAGGTAGGCAGAAAAACAACAATCGGAATTTGAGAGAAGAATTGGAGTTGGAGAATTGGAATGAGAGTTGGAAGTGGGAGACGAAGGAAGATCTGTTGAGTTGAAGTCAAATCCTTTTGCGCAACCCCACGAACCAACTCATTGGTTCTTGTTTCTCAGACGTAAACGCCTCGATTCTGGTTGGATTGGAGAAGACGGTTCGGTTTGTGCCTCGTAGCTGAGAAGGAAAAAAAGCCTGATGACAAAAAATATCACAATTGAAGGCGGATTCTTCCAACTGATCTGTCCTTCTTCCTTTCTCTCAACAGCCAAGCCCACCAGCTCCAGACTTCACCTGTCCGCCCTAAGCCTGATCAACTTCCGCCGTCTATCGCCCCGCGTCCACCTCCACACACATGTCACCTGCTCCGGGAAAGCACATTTCTCACGCCGCATTAGCACCACTACTACTGCCCAATCTAGCTCACTGCTCCACACGCACTGAGCCGACTTCAAGCATTTCAAGCACTTTTCCTTCATTCTGCTCCGCTTCCATTTACATGTCTAGATTTATGCATGGGGGTGAGGCTCCATATGTGGACCTCCTTATTAGCGATAGCCATCTAGCAGCCCATGATTGAGTGCAAAAACGCTGATTTCTGGAGCTCGATTTGAACTTTGTATTTAGTTTCTAAGATCTCATGGACAAATGCATATACTAGCTATTTATTAGTTAACTCAGCGCATAAATTACAGAATCCGGCGATTGGGATGAACTGTAAGCTTTATCCAACTTCAAGTTTTACATATTAACCCCAGATACTTCAGGCCGCAAATCGTTACCATAGTGCTACCAAACAAGTTTTGAAAATACCTAGTCACTAACCGGCTAAAAGTACGCGGGCATACATACACGGAATGTCTGAGCTCGTGATAGCTTACGATGCAAATGTTGGTAGCGTCCAAGGGTGGTTCAGTGAGGAAATAAGCGTTTGACAAATGGGTGGGTCGACGCTTATGAACAGACTGGGAGCTGGAGGGCTGGGATGAGCGGAATGAGCCTTTCCTCGTCTTTCTACGAGATCAACTATGCAAATAACATAATTACACTCCAGTTTCCTTTTTCCCAAAGTTCCATCTCCATAAATCCGCCTATATTTAGAAACGAGGCTCAAACATCAACTGGGAAAACTCCGACTCACCTGCACCCTCTCCAAACAACTGATTTATTGCTCATCACATCGACTATTTCTTGAGCCCAGTCCCAGCCACACTCCCTTCCTTCCAAGCCTCGACCCCAAGTCCATCTCCTCCAGCTCTAAATGCGAATTATGAGCTTCTCCCGTCCGTCCATCACCCCAGCCCAATCTCCATCGACACACATCAACCCTTTTTTATTACTATTTCTCCGCATACCATCAATCCTTCTCCGACCATTTACTCAAATTGACTCAGGCCCTACGCTCAGGCTCGAGAGGGAATTATTAAAAATCAGAGTATGTCCTCCTGCATTTAAAAACAGGAAAATGTTCCCGGGAAATAAGTTAGCCTATAAAAATGTTCCCTTCGTAATTATGTCTGATTAAAATAATTTTACCTAACTGAACACAACCTGAGCACAATTTAAAGCTTGAAGTCGAAGGGTAACAATCAAAACTTGGCAAGGAACTAGAACGTTTTCAGAGGGAACTTTTTGGCATGAAACTCTGCACTGGAGCCTTAAAACTGCCAACCCTTGAATGCATTGAGCTAATGTCACAAAGAGACGTGCGTAGGATGTGAAGGCATAAAAAGGACCTCCTTGTGAGGACAATAAGCGGAGTATCTTAAGGGCTGAGCCCATTCTGGAGAATAATATGCATTATTACATTAAGTTTTCCATTATTTACAAGTGAGTGGTTGTTGTGAGCTGATGCTTGTGTGCCTGGGCTGATTGTGAAGTCGCTCTTTCCCCTTTTCTTCATATTTTAATGTAATGAAGGCCGAGGAACACACCTGTAATTATCTTGTAGGATTTTCTTGTCTCGACCATGTATCTCTCTCCTCTCCCAGCCTTCTGTATCCAGGACGAATGGCTTTCTAATTAAACGGACCCATTTGTACCTTGTAAATGCGCCCACAAACAAGGACTTGGGAACTCAGCACTACTCCTCCAGCCCCAATTTATACAGGCTTACTTAAACCCCTTCACTCGCATTTAATCTCATGATACTCCTCAATCTTCACGTTCCTCATTTCACGGCTCGCTCTAAGCTCACGTCTACACGGCATTCAACCGAGGTTACAGCACACAACACAAGATACATCCCACCAACTACAATACCATTTTTTCTCCTGCCTCTTCTCAGCTCTTCGGCTCATACAATCTGTTTTCCTGTTCTCCCTGTTTGGGACATTGAGGCCGCATGGTTTCTAGAATAGCTCTGTAGCAGAATTGAACAGTCAACACTACGTGAAACAATCTTCAATTTTGCCAGAATTTAATCTACCCTTTGGAATTTCGCCTAATTCTGGTTTCTTTTTAATTAGGTTTGCAGAAGGAATCGATCGTAATTTTTTAATCTTCGTTGATTGTTAATATTTGAGTGTTCGAATGTAAATCTCAATGTTATTGTGACTTTTTCGTATGTCTTGCAAGCACAGTTGAACTTCAAATTTTTATAACTATAATCATAAATCAATTTTTTGAGTAGGTTTAATATTTAGTACCTTGATTATCACAAAAATAAAAAAATTAGGAAAAATGTAGGAAATTAAACACATGTGATATTCCTACAAATCACACATTATGCCACCTACGTTCCTCATAAAGTGGAAGAAAATAACGAACCTTCAATGCGAACATGCTAAACGCACTTAAGTAGGTTGTGAATTGCTAATACGTACACGCACCCAGCTTAGCATCTTCATGAACGTTTATCCTTTTGTTCACGCCAACCCAAACTATTTAGCTAACCCGTTAATTGATATTAAATTGTGATGCGTTTATCAGTTTGCATCTCACCTGCTCTTGAAATAGTTTTGGTAAATTGAAGCTTGGTTTATCCAGTAAATACTCTTGTTTCATTAGAACATTAGGTAAATATATGCAGTACACGCTCACCAGGCTCGGGTGCGGTAAATTGTATCATGCTATCAGTGAATGGGCTGATTGATTAATTGATAACAAACAATTCCCCATTGAAAAGTGCTTAAAATTTGAGTCTAGAAACAATAATTTGAGCTCTATATAATTATGTGGCTCTGAGCTATTTACTTAAGCCTGAGGCTACTAGCCATTTGCATAGTGTACTATAATATAGGTACGTAGTAAATTTTAATTATAACGTATGCACTCCAGAATTATGAAATTTAATCGCTATTAGAAAAGGAGCGTTCAGTATTTGGCTTCCTTGGGTTTATAGCTAGCCTGAAGCCACTTGAGCAATATCCATCCAGATATTAGAGGACGTGGCTTGGGTATGATGGAAAGGGCAGGGATGGGATGGTATGCGTCGTTAAGGTAAGTCCAGAGAATGGCATGCAAATATCGGGGACCAAGGTCGGTGCAGGGGATTAGGATTTTTTGGTGGTGCGGATGAGCAGAGGATCGTTTGGAAGCCGAGATCGATTATAAGCCAATGCGCTGCCTGAGCCGTAGTGAATTGGGTCAAGCTCTGGGCCGTGTGAGGCGAGGGCCGGTGAAAGCAATGCGGAGAAAGGACCAGGAACCCAGCTGGAAGTGCTCAAGGCCCCGGCCAACAACACTGTTTGCCTTCCTTTTAATTATACTCCTGTACCATTCCTAATTTCCTTTTCTTTATGTTCTCAAAGGACCTCGTCCTGTCCTCAGCCTTCCTCAGACGGGCTCTTCTATTACATTATTCATGGGCTCATGGATGCATATGTAATGTAACATGAGGGTTATTTAAATAGAAAACAAAACAGAACAAGGAGCAGCGGCTAGAGCAGGGAAAAAAAACTCTTACTCATGGAACAGAGAAAGCTGAGTCGGCACTTTGAGACCCAAACTCTTTTGTGTAGAATGTCGATCTGAGCACCAGTTTTGTCGATGCAATAAAAGCCACGATGTTTAGACTGGTGCCTGAGATTAAAAAGTCAAAGTGGAGACTCATTTGTACATGGGCCGATCAAAAGATATGGAGAGACCAAAAAAAGGGTCTTCTTGATTAATACTTGGGCATGGAGAGAGATTAGGCTGGATTTATGCACTGTGTGTAGAATGGGAGCATGTGGCAGAAGGGCTGGGCAGGCAGTAGGGCCTAGTCCAAGCCAAGTCACCCAGTTGAACTTGGCCTTCAGTACGGTCGTGTGACCAACCGAGTCGTCAGAATCCATATGTCAGATCATCCGCACAAAAAACTCCTTTCTCCTGTTTTTTAGGGAAGCGGACATGCATGGGAGCCCATGTAGGATTTTATTTATTTATTTAGTCTGTCATCATATTCAATATCAGGCTGGAGGGACCACAAATGTACACAAAAACTGCAAAGTAATGCAACAATCATTTTTCTAATTTGATTTCGGATGAAAATGTTTTCATTTCCAATTTCCATTGCAGACAATCTCCACTGATTTTTTTTTCCTATATCCTCCATCCTTCCATGCATTTTTCCCTCTTTCCGCCGTTCAGGGAGTTATGCACGCGATAATTTTTCATCGGGATTCCACGGTGCGGTAGTATAGATCTTTTTGTGGGGGATAGTGACTATATGCTCTACCGTATCAGTTTAGGGTCGTTTTCTTAAACAAAAAAAAAACGTAAGCTTGTTGAGAAGCGTAGCAGAACAAGAGTCATTTTCATTTATGTTCTGAATGTTGTTGGAATATTTAACATTTATAGATGTGAGGGGATAATAGAGTAGAATCATTATTACCCACATACAAAATCTTTTTTTATTTTTTTTATTCCGTATTCCCATTCTTCTCCGTTTTTTTGCCTCAGCCTGTGTATTATAGCCGAGTGGAGAGGAATCATGGGCTCATCTATTGATTTTATCAAAATGTATTATATGACTCACGTTGTGATTATTGCAAAGGATAAATCTGCATACCACACGCTTTTTTATCATCTCTCTCAAATATTATTAAGGACTCTTCTCTAATATGATGATGAGGTATCGGGATTCTACAGATTTTGATCCTTTTCAAGAGCCACACCAAATCTCTATTTCAAGAGCTCCCATTGTCTCCCCTTCTCAACATCCTTCAGCATTCAACCGCTCCTCCGCCTCAGACCCAGGACCGGCTTCAGCAGTTATTTCTCATGCATCGACTGATTGGCTCTAAACTGATATAGCGGTTTAGATGCTCTGGTTTTCAAAATACCCACTTTGACAGGCATTTAAGAATTGGTATTTCACTATCAAGCCAGCGCACACAATCTAGAACAGGATCCTGGGTCAATTGAACAAATTTCGTACAATTTAACCTTACATAAAATGCGAAATTTATTAAGCCCGTTGTTAATTTTAATTAAATGAAATATTTTTAAATTCAATAATTTATTCCTGCGTTGGTTGATACCTATGGGAGACGCTGCGTTTCACATAGAAGCATTAGGGCTGTTTACCAAACTTAAAAATCGGCACACGGATAAACAGATAGATGGATAGTAGAAGATGAACATTTATCCAGTTTCGCTGAAGAATTTACTATTTGTATAGAAATTAGTGGGCAAATAAGTGATTTAACTACGTCTGCAGCTTTATACTCAAATGAGACAGAAATCAAGCATATTTGTCAGGCGAGATTATGATTTCTCAGGAAGTGGCGTATTTAATTTCTGATTTAACGTATCCCAACAAGATTAATCAGAATATAATTCAAAACTGTCAAAAAATTTCTTGCGTTTCTTCTGGTGCTATAGGTATTTTAAACACACAGAGAAACCGAAAACACAATTATAAAGCATGTTAAATGGACACTAATTTTTATTTAAATAACACAGTAAAATGCATTACTTGTTGGGCGTAAAACCCCAGAAATAGTTATAAAATCCGACCCGGCTTAGCTTTATATAGACCCGATTTTTATGTTCTTAACCAAGTGCATAAAGCTAGCTGAACCAAGACCCCAGGCCAACCCCAGGCCATGCCTGCTTAGCCCACTCCTAGATCCGCCGCTGCTTCTGCTTGCATCCACCCATCACAAAACTCTCTTTTTTGTTTTGTCAGATTCCTCTGTCTCAAATTATAGAGATTGATGTCTAATCTTACAAGGAACAATAAGCTTTACATTTATTTGCAAAAAATACCAACCCAAACACACACCTCTCCTATCTGCTCGATCAGACTAAATGTAAATTATAAATTTGGTTTTAATTTGAGCCCAGAGTGAGTACAGCAGAGGCATGAATTAAAACTTTCCTTGGCTCTAGTTGCTGGTGCTTCGGAGGACTCACCATTATGACTGCCAGCTCAACTGTGACGATGGTTAAGGAAAGAGTGAATTTATCTGGGTAAAAAAAAGCTTAAATTTCGTTTTGGTTTCCCGTTTAGTGATTCATGAAGAATTCACTTTAAAAAACCCAATAAATCATATGAGCAGAATGGAATGAAACATAATAGATAGGCTCTGGGTTTGATAGTTCTTTTCGAACAGAAGGCTGGATTTGGGCAGCCTCCCGAAGCACAATATGCCTTCTCTGAGATACGGAGATGATGTTGATGATGGGCCTATTTGATAGTCATTGAATTGAATTTAATCAATACAGAGCGGAGCGTAATGGGTTTTTGGGCGGTTTATCGTGGAATTCCTCTCAATTCTTATCCTGGCTTGACACGGGTTGCCAGAGAGTGATTCCGGGGCTGCTGGTGGGATTTTGAGGGGCTCTGATGGGAGACAAGGGAGAGCATTCAAGTGATGCTTGTGGCTTTTATAGTCTTGGAGTCCAGATTGTGGTCAGAGATAGAGTTGGGTACGGAACTGGGGAAATCACTCTCTCGTCCCTTTGATTCATGACATTTATCATACCGGCCCATTTTCCTGCTCCGCGAATTGAATAAAGAGCCCCGATCAGATCATGGTCATCAGGAGGACAATATAGAGCTCATGAAGTTGTGGAGGCTATTGAACCGTCACCACAATCTCTTCCCTTTAAAAAACCCAAGAATGGAAGCAGGAGAAAAACTCAAGTGACCGACTCAATTCAACTAAACTGAGCTCTTTTTTTTTGTGCCTTTTTACTGCCTTCCCGAACAGTTCCACCACTTGGCTCGCTGTTCCCAGGCTAGAGGCAGGGATCTATCCGCTAATACGCAAATGTACATGTCTATCTCTATTGATCCGACTTTTCATTCAGGCTTCTATTCGTCTTTGAGCTTAAGTCACATCAGAATAATAATAGGAGAGAGAGAGAGAGAGCGGCTCTTCGCTCGCACGTTCGTTCTTCCCTTGCTCTCTACTTTAGTTACTCACTTTGCTCTATGCATGAGTCCAAATGTATTTCTTGATGAGATCAGACCTGATGATTTTCCTCTCAAAATTCTACTCAAAGCCGCGTTGACGGAGTTTAGTCCATGAACCCTATTCCGGGATCGGTGCGTTCTCAGGACGGAAGGCTGGGAGGCTTTGGTTGTCAATGTTGTGCCTGTAATTCAGCTACGAAAAGCGTCCAGTAAAAACCGCCACGTATTTAATCATCGCCATTTTTGCTTAGGCTAATCCCATATGTTTATCAATCGCAAACTTAAGCACTGTTGGCTTCGCTCGAGAATCCGCGCATTGACACACCGCCAACTGCGCACCTAACCTAAGCAGTTACCGTATAACCTATTAGCCAGGTGTCCATGCTCAGTTTTTAGGAATATTGGGCTTGTTTATGTAGGTATCAAATTGTAAATCTGTTCCTCTTCCTGGCTCTTACGCCAGGTATTGTCATTTAATTACACTTCAAAGTGAAAGCAAAATAACTTTGAGGAACAGAACGTAGCCTACACATGCTACAGATATAGCATGACACGGTGCGTAAAATTAACCGGGGAAAATTGACGAGGCTCAAGTACCGGTATTCCATTGACGTCGGTTGTGATTTTACAGGGAGGCTGGTAAGCATTTGGAAGTTCCTGCTCGAGTACGCCGCTGTACGGGCTGCTGGAGCGGACTCGTCCCCGGCATATGCATGAAAGTAAGTGTAATTTTGTTGGAATATTGTCTCTCTCATTGGGAATCAGATTAAGTTGGATATGCAGTAAAAAATAATGGTCGTGAAAGCTTTGGCACCTACTAAACTAAACGGGAAAAGTGAGGTTACAGAAACGATTATGTAAATTTGGGTTGAGTGAGGGATAAATTGTTTCGAAGTCTTGTCTTGTCGTCGTCGGGAGTTTTCTGGTGGGTTGGCGGATCTGGATCTGGGCACACGAGAGACAAAGTGACAAAGTCGGCAGGAGTGGAACTGGGATTTCTGGCCCTGGCTGCCTGCCTTTCCTCAAGACGAGTTCGGCTGGAACAAGTGGAACATTTCCAACTGCTCCCGGCCGTCCCTATAGCCCTTCCCCGTCTGACAAGACGGAAAGCCAATCCTGGAAAAGGGTTTGCGCTCCTCCGCTCGATTTTCTCTCAATGACACAAATTCACGCTGAGAACTCCGACGGCATGCTGAGTGTCTATCTCCGCTTCTCCCAACACATCCACTCAAACCAACTATTCTTTCTATAGACTATCATTTCCATATCAAATGTCTATAGACTTCCCGCTTTCCACTTCCATAGGCTCTCGCCTGCCCGCACAGACCCTTGCTTCCCGGCCGCATGTCAGCAAATAACCATAAATGTCTCTGCTGAGCAGAAAGGCACACCGTGGAAATCCTGATTCATTCCACCTAACTGCATTACATTCTCCTCCGCTCACCGCCTCCAATGCCAGGCTCTGCGGAAGAACTCCGAGATGAGAACAATAAATTTGAGTGGGGCAGAAGTGCACTCAGTTGTGACGGGCTTGTTCGTACCAATGTAAACAGTGGAAGGAGCCACACCCATAATCTAATAAGCTCAACTCTAACATTTTAAACTTCTCATTTTTCCTCCTGGCTTCCAGTCCACGCAGCAGCTCCAGTTTCGTGCAGTCGGAATAATTAAATAATTGTTGAGAAAAATCGTGGCTTGAAGAACGCATGTCTTCCTGCTCTAGCCTTCCTCTCGACGACGACGTCGTAATGGGCCGAGTGAAAAGAAGATTGGGAAGCGACTCCGGCTGTCTCGACTCCAAATGTGAAAATTGGATTATTCGTCTATAACCTGTAGCCCACAACAATGGGGAAGGGATGTGAGAGAGGTCAAGTCCAAAAAGACAATTTGTTTCCTCCTCGATGAAAAGGAGTAAAAAATGAAATCAAACTGTAATGGATTTGATTGGCAATTTGTTGAGGAACAAAAGGGAGAAAAAACAGAGAGTGTGAGAAATGAAGCGTAAGAATTCGAGGAGGTCTTCTTCTCCTTCGTCCTACCAATAAATACAATAGTAGTTACAGATACGCAGACTGTTCACATTCAAACGACTCAAAGAGATCAAAGACGTACAGTGGTTCCATTTTCCGGAGAGGGGCTTCAAAATTGTATCCAGAGGAAAAATGAACAAATTAGATTTCAACTTCATGAAAAATATCGCTTTATACTCAGCTCAAACCTTGGAGTTGCCAACCATTTAAATTAGTACTGGAAAATGTCCCTAAACGTCCTTGCCACGGGTAGACTTGCGTATTTTTAGACCGCTAAGAAGCTCCCTGGCAAAAAAATATTTCCTCAAATATTTCCCTTGTTATCCTATGATCTCAAACTGCACAATTTGATCAAATTAGCTTCAGTTGGCTTAGGCTGGAATAAATATCGTGATATTGGAATCTAATTCTAATAATTAGTAATCCGTAAGTTTTTTTTAGCCTTAAGACATTTAGGATATATTTATCTTAGACGTGAGTCCTGTATTTAGCACTAAATCCCAGTGCACGAGTAATTCCCTTGAAAATGTGATATTAATTAAATCTAGAGAAGCTGGAATTATTAGGGAAAATACTGGTACATTAATGGTGTAAGAAAGTAAAGGGCAGGGGGTTGACGGAAGATCCGCGGACGCTCCAAGAAAAGATCGGAACAAGTTACAGTTTTTTCCAAGCCGAGGATTTGTAAAAATGTTGTGTTTGAGAAATACTATACAAGATTATTAGTTGGCCTTGAGGGAAAGAAGATTCCATCTTCGGATATACGTTATTTTTTTTCTTTATTTCTTTTTTGTTTTCCTCCAACGATTAGCTCAGTAGGGTTTCCTTTCTTTTGTCGGCATGAGCTCCTCTCCTTTGTTATTACTTCAATACATGATCAATAATTATTAATATTGACAAAATCGGAGTGGTATTGAATTATAGGACTGAGATGAGTCTACAACAGTCCCGAGCCTCCATACCATCAAAATGTCTTCAACTGTCATGTCAACTTCCACTCTGGGCCGGACCAGAACCTCATAATCATGAAATATAATTTAATATTATGCGCTCCAGCCCCCTCCACTTCATAATAGTAATGCTAACTTTCACCTCTCTGACCCGTGGTCCTTACCCAAAAACTAAACCTTTATAAAACCTATTATTACCGCATTACGAGGACGCAGAGGGTTTTTCTTAAGTTTCTTACTCGAGTCCTTTCCCAAACACTAAAAAACAAAAGAAGTTGAAAAAAAAAGGTTTTGAATGGTGTAACTCTGGGCTCTACCCTCTCATTTCCCAAATTAAAAGTACAATCGCTATGATTACAATCTTTCCATTTTCTCCAAAGGGAGGACCAGCCTGCGTAGTGTGTGGGAGACTTGGGCCTCAGCTCTGCTGCCTGCTCACTATTCACAATTGAGTTTGGACTTTTCTGTACAGAAATTGAAGGTAACAAGTTGGAATGGAATAGTAATTGGGGGAGGGGGAGGCAGAGCCACTTTTGCCAAAAAATACGCTCAATTCCATAAACAAGGAGATTCATTGAGCGGAACTCTATCCCATCCCACATAACACTTCTTGGCTCCGTAAATGTTAGCTCAACGCTATATGCCCAGCTGCTCATAGTGGCAAGACCAGCCAGTAACAGTAAAGTTTGCAGACCAGAACTTGCCCAATTTTTTAACCATTCAACCCTAAACAGATTTGTTAATTTTAGACTAAATGTTTGACAATCTGAGACTTCCTCATCCAAATGCATTCACTTTGATTTGAGCTGTTAATGAATACGTTGGTGAGCATGGAATCTGAGCCAAGAAACAAGCAAAAAGTTTCCCATTGTGACATGGTAAATATATCGAAAGATTCGCAAACAGTCCACAACGTCGCTCAACACGGGAACTAGTAACCCGAGATGGAGTGCAAAGTTCTGACCCTCGGACAGTTAACCTGTTACAGCTTAGAAGCATGTTTAAATAAGTTCAATAATTCAACCCTGATTCAGTGGCTTTGTCGGTAAAACTTTGTATCATCTTGATTATTAAGATTGTTTAGGAAACTTTAAAACAGGAAAGACAGATACATACAAATACATGCACAGAGATCGCGTTATACACAATGACATACACACGGGGGACACATACATTTTTGTTTCCTTGGTATATTGTTACAATCTCGCACCGACACGGGATATATCAAATTGAAGCTACATTGCATTATGGATTTCACGGTACTATAATACCATTTGGAAGTTGCTTCCAAGTCGAGTGCAGTGTGCAGTTCGTATTACCAACAGCCAATAAAAACTCCCAACTCGTCCTGAGCATCTCGGTAGAGGCGTAGAGCGGATTGGAGATTATAAATATCTGTTATTGGTTCGTCTGAATCGGGTAAAGATGAAGGGCAGGCTGGTATGCCCATGTGGGCTGGTGAGCTCAGAAGAAAGAGTCCCGACATCCTCTGCCTCCTTTCATGTTGGGATGAATGAAATTAAAATAACTGATAATCATCAAGGAGCCTTAATTAGAAAATTTGAAATTACAGCTCGAGCACCGGCTCTCTACCTGAGCCTATGAGTAGTGCCCTTAAGTCCCGCCCTCCAACCACGTTTCCAACTTCCCCACTCTGGAATTTGAGACATCTCCTCTGTACTGGCTGCTTTGACGTTGACCGATTCCAATTGCAGAGACGGAGCTGGGCTGGTCAGTGAGTGATTCCTATTCTGGGGCATGCTCGTCCAAGCTCTGGCCTCATGGCACCACCATACCACCAGCTCCTCGTCCTCTAGCCAGCCACCGGCCTTTTGTTCCCGGCCTCTCGGCCGGGCCCGTCACATTAGGCGAGAGTAAATCTAATTGTGTGTACATAGAGCCGAAGAAAAGATGTGAATAATAGAAACGAACTCACAGAGTGTTGAGTTGGATGATCCGAGTCAGGGACGACGCCTTGATCTATTCTTTGTGGACGGGAGAATTGGTTCAGTCGATTTGGAAACTGAAATTACAAAAACCCAACAAACCCCCATCATCCTCATTGTGTACACGAGAGACAATAACAATCAAATCAAAACAACCAACAAAGGATTTGGGAAGAGAGAGGCACAAAAAAGTTTGATGACGTTGAGTAAAGATGATTTATTAATTACGGCACCTTTTTCCCATCAATTAATTTACCTCCCATTCCTTTCCCCTCTCCTCCCGGCTCAAAAGAATTTATCAGCCATCCTTCCATTCAACACACTACCCAGCACTATCATAATGCGGATGGGAAAGAACAATATTAGACCAAAAAGAATACAGAAGAAGGCAAAAAAATAGGAGCTGCGGCAGGTTCTTTGGACAAAATACGGCTCCAAACGGTTACCACTTTCCAAAAACCATGGATCTAGGATCCGGGTCCGAATATTTGCTTACTTGTTATGCTGAACTATTCATGTAACATGTAATCGGTCCGGACCAGGTCCCAAATTTACCGAATATTTCAACAGCGGAGTTTCATTTTAAGAAACTGGCCTAACCCATCCTACATCTAGTAAATATTAACTTAACGATACACTCATGCTTACATTACAATGAGAATTCGCCACTATGGCACCCTTGCGAAATTCATTACACATGTACCGAAATGAGATATAGTGTTTGGAATTAGCGCATCTGCATTCTGGTCAACTTCTGGGTACAGGTTTCAGATCAGATGCGAGTGCTATGGTCGGATATCAAAAACTTAGAAGTCTGTGCGGATCCGGATTCGTGTGGAGCACTAATCCCGAACATCGATATAGAGAACATTAGCATTAAAGGAGACGATTTTTCTGTGTTTTTTGAGAGACGAGAGTCTCGAAAGAAGACAGTGTTAGACAAACACATCAATACTGCTCCCGGCTACTATTTGTCCACGGATTCGAAAAAATGCACGAGCAATGTGCTTTAATTTACTTTTCAATTTTATCAGCACTCCTTTCAGTCAAGCCTTTAGTTTCTTTTTTTTACTGTTCTCTCGGCTTCGATCGTTTTCATCCAAACAGATCCACTTTCCCATAATACAATAAGACTCTCAACACTATTCCGCTTGTTTCCAAGAGCTCTCTATGTTACCGTTCGGAGCTTCCTTGGCAATAAATCATCACGTCCTCCTTTAATCGTTATACGACTGTAGGAAGTGAACCTGTCTCTTAGTATTTGGTCATAATCGTTAATTATATATAATTCAAGTCGCAATTAACTCTGCCTCTTCGTAACTGTGAACGACTAAATGGTTAGCACGTTGGTTACAGTTTTTGCAATTATACAGAACTGCTCACATCGAATTGTACAATTATTTACATTATGGCTAAAAGCGACTAAAGCGCTTAAGATAATAGCCGAATTAGTATTCCTGTATTCCAAGACCATCTCCGGTTAAAGAGCTTCAAGTTCACCAAGTATATTTCTTCACAATATCAATATAGGAACTTAACCTGACCTATGAAACAATGAGCATTTTGCAACACAATACCCATACTAAATACATAGATTACATGTGTTCCGAAATAGCTTGCAGCAGCTGATAGCCAATATAATGTGTTGAAAGGAAGCGTCAATGTAAATAAATGAAAATTACACAGTACTTCATCGTGTTGTTAAATGACTAGCTCGTGTTGATTACTTTGTAATGTTGCGCGGTTAGGTTAAGTAACCGATAGAGATTACCGGTGGCAATTGAATAATTGTAATAGATGGATATATAATGCTGAAAACGTTGGGTAAGAGTGCGGTACATCGGGATTCACACTTTAACATATTTAGTAAGCCCCTAATCCCTGCAAGCTTGTTTGTATGTGCTTAGTCGTTGTAATTTGTACTGTATACATTACATCTCGAGGAAACAAATTATTGATAGGATTTCACGTAAGAACCCAACCTCAAAGGAAACGAGCATTATACTATTTTTCACTGAAATTAATTACCCATTCTTTATCACGGCGAACCAATTCCCCTATAAGCAGTATGCATAGATATTGTGAGCATTATATTCTATTGAAAAACCTCAGCGCCAAGCAGACTTTTCCTCCGATTCGTTATGCACAACTCTTCCGTGGTAAATTAAACAATGTTAATATAAAAGAAAATGATTCCCTGAGTCCATAGACACTTTTTTATCCCTTCCCATGGACTCAGTCTAGGCTATTGATTGCGGGCATACGGAATGATTAAAGGAGCTTTGTTTCCCATGGTCCTAGCCTGCTCGTTCCGTAATGCAGTGCTCGTTCCTGTGTTCCAGTGAAGCGGCGGTATGGTGGGAGCGAGCGGGTAGACGGGAAGAGAGCCTACTTGGCAGTAATAAACCAAGTGTAAATTGAACAGACAGTCTAACAGCCTGTATTATTTATGGTGTCCATACCTGCCTAATAAACCCTGATATATGGCAGTAGAAACACTCTGCTCTCCTCGCCGAGACTAGGGACTAACGTGGCAAAATTCACGCCACAACAGTCCACTTTTCTTCCCTAATGAGTTCATCAGTTGAACCACTTGATCTGTGGTGGCTTTAACCTGGTCCTAAATCAATCATGCCTAGTCCCCCTTCCGCACAACACATCTATATTCACTCTCCTGATTTCAGAATACTCGTACGAGTCAAGGGCATATTTTAAAAACGCAGATAATTCATTCATGGCACCACACTCAATCTCGGGATTTACAACTCCGAGTTTTTCACAATGTCTGTCCTGTAATGTTTCTTCAGGATCTACTTCAGTTGGATAATCTAAACGGGATTATTTGTAGAAGTCATTTAGAACATTTGCATGCAAAACTAAAAATATTTAATATGAGAGGTGGAAGTTCAAATAGGAAATAGACGACTCTTTCAGGCTGTTTTAAAAAAATCAGGGGTTCAGTAAGCTCCAGCTTTAAATTGTTACATATAATATCTAAACCACACTTCACAGACTCCTTTAGTGCAGTAATTGTGACTATGAATATTTGTTTCAGCATGCAGGGTCCATAGAACACAACTTACGGCTAATACACGGTAGTTTACGGAAGGTTTTCAGTTTTATAATTCAAGCTTTTTGGAATATATTATAAATCAAGTATCGTAAATGTATTTATCTGATCATCAAGCTAATTTTTAAATCTTTCTTTGAATAATGAATCGACCCTCGGCGTAGTAGTTCGGAGTTCCGTTGAAAATAAATTCCTTTATTTGGATATCCGGCGATGAGCGTATTTCGGCCCGATTGTCTCCTGTCCAGGGATTGGTTACCGAGATCCAGAAGCTGCTCGTACCATCCGTACTCTCGTACTCAACCTGGCAATCGTGAAGTCCAATGAAAGTGCCCCATATCTGTGCTCCCATCGCTACCGAGCTATGAGCTGGAATTTGGACGTCGGGAAGCAATCTCTGTGACCAACTACCAGTGTCACAGCTGCTCTTGACCAATCGAAATGTTTTCTCAAGTGTATTGTAAATGGTAACGTCAAAGTCTCGAACGGATCGGGAAGTTCCAAAGTAGCCTCCATGGAGTCGGGCCAGGGCTTCAGGGGTGAAAACGGTGCCGTATTCCAAAGCTGTTGCTAGGATTGACTCAATCAGTCCTGGAGGTACATCTCTACTGGGTATCTGCATTTCAGGACAACAAATAATGTGTTTAGCCGTATGTAATCCTACTTATGTGACTGACTGTGATAGGATATTAGAAACAATATGATTCTCGAAAGGAAACTCGTTCGTTGAACGTTTATTGTATTCAATGCTATTGCAATTAATTCAATACTGGTCTTCAGCACTTACGTCTGGAACAGGGTTAATGTCGCAGCATACCATGTCCACGTTATTCATGGCAGTGTCGTCACCTAAAAACGTATGCGATTCATTACATTCAAATACAGTAAAAATCCATAATCTGAGAACAGAAAAAACTTTGCTCCGTTATAGGTACTAATTTCTGAGTTATTTTGAGTAAAAGTGGAATACAAGCATTTACCGATTCCGAGCTCTGGTTCAACCTGCGTTCGAAGACCACAAACCGCTTGACCATTCAAGCATTTTTGTGCACCGGACCAATCTCCAAATTTGGTTCCATCTCCTTCAATTACTTTCACGGTGTATTGTTGGTTATTTGCATCGGCGCAAAGAATTCTGAGGTTGTTTGCAGCGGTATCGTCACCAGCACCCTGTGATCGCTCAGAACGCAATTCGAATCCATGAACTCGTGCGCCCTCAGGACAGTAGAAAGTCCGTCCAAACTGTCCCCAAGGTCCTTCCAAACTTTGAATCTCTTTGAAATCATGTGATCCTGGAGCAGCACAGAGTAAGCGGATAGCATTGAGCGCAGTGTCATCTCCAAGACCCTGTTTGGCCTCCGTCTTCAACTTCATTCCAACGACGAACTCTCCGGGTTGACACTCGCCCCATACTCCCCATAATCCCCAGTTGGTCACTCGAGGACTCTCAATCAAGTAATTGGCACGCGGACTCTGAGCTAAAAGGCAAACACATTAGTACCTAGTTGTATTTGCTAGTGTAAGGATTTCTGCATGGAAAACTTACGAAAAGTGTTTCTTGTGTGAATCTGGTTATCAACGCTGAGCCTATCCGAATATCAAAATCAGTAACATATGCTTTGAACACTAAGTATTTTAGGATGTGCCTTACTGTTGAACTGTTGTAAATTCCACTAAAACAGATTTCAAGTGTTGCCGGCTGGCTTGATTCTGGAATTTCTCATTCGCGGATTTTGGGACAAATGCATAAACGGTTTTCCCTTTTGATAATGGTGTAAGAATCGCGGGAGGCTGGCCCTAAAACAATTATTGATCAAGCTCTTTTCGGTAACTATAGTTGGGTTCGGGTACATGAATAAGAATTATTTAGTTAACCTTACGTTGTACTTATATTCCGAAGATTCTCCCCGAGCAACCTGTTTTATAAATTCAACCTGATCTTCGGTTTTTGGATACAGCTTGTAGAGCATGTAGTTATATTGGCCTGTCTGAGCAGCATAGACCACTGGTAACAATACAAGAAGGCCAAGACTCAACAAGTGTTTCAACATGGTTGAAACAAGGATATTTGTGGCTCAACTGAATAATCAATACAGTGAAGCAAAAAGCAACGACAACTAAAGATTTAAACTGAAGTGAAGTTATTGGAATCGGTTGCCTATTTATTATAAAGTAAATGAATTGGATTTTCCGATTAACTGCTGAGTAGAATCATTTTAAACTTGCTTATTTAAGTAGGTTTACCATCGCATTTTCTTCCTACAGTAGGTAATTAAAAATATTATTATGCTATTTGCTGAGCCTGGTTAATGAAAACGCTACAATTTATATACACAATATGCACATATTAAGTCAAAATTTTGTTGACAGCAAAAGTTCAACAATCAAAGTGATGACCAAAATAAAGTTTATTCAGTTGAGCATATTTTGAAAAATAGTAGTACGCTTAGCTATTGAAAAATGCTGCAAACTCAGAAATCCTTGATAAAAAATAAAATTTGATGAATGGAGAGCTGGAGTTATATCGAATGATACTCGTAAGTAAATGATTCATTGCTACAATGCACTGAATTACACCCACAGCAACTTAAACGTGTATCTGTCACTCTAAGTTATCAGAAGTCTGAAATAATACCAATAATGCGAGTTTCATATGATCAAAAATAAATTATAAATTATACCTAATACGAAATAAACAATTTAAACTGCTACGCTATGACAAGCGATGTACTGCACAGCTACATACAGCTACATAGATTGGCAACGGCAACACCTGATATAATGGTTTAAATGTTACCTGTGATAGAAATACTTCCAAGAAGTGCGGAACTGCGCTCCGCTCTTCATCGTACTACTTGTAGTAGTTGGTAATTAATATATGAACTACCTAGGTTAGGTTATGTTCGCGAAAGATCTGGACAATTACTTTAATTCTGGTTAGATGGGGTAAAAGGTTTCCGAAAATACGTGTTTCCCGAGTAGACGTTCTTAGTTTTTCAACCATTATCCATATATGCTTGGTATCGAAATCCTTGTATTAATTATCACGGCAAAAACAAAAATCAAGTTTAAATCGATATTCATTGCGTAACCGCATGTTAGGCGGCCATATGTACGTACATTTTGATTTATCTACGAGGAAATGTTCATAAGCACTGAATTTCACAAATAGTCTTGTTGTCTATTGTTTGGCACTGGATTCGCTTGACGTTGCAAGGCAAAGTCCCATCAAGGAGCAAAGTGCTTAATTTGGGAGACGTAGACGAAATGAGATTACTCCCAAAGACCTTGTCTTGAAAATGCTCTATTCCACAATATTTCTTTGGTATCTACTCAGTTTTTGGGAGCTCTTTCGTCGGCTGATAAGCGAGGCCAAGAGCGTACACTCGATCAAAGTGCATATGTTACCAGTTAGTCTGAGCCGAGAAGCCGTTTGAGTGATAAGGGATAAGCCCATGTAGCAAGTGGCCGTATCCTTTCTCTGGGAAAAGGCCGTGGAGTGAAGGGATCAACACTTTCACTTCTATAAAGATAACTTATGTTTTTCAACTTCAATTTAAATGGAGTTCTTTCTCTGCCATGCACCCAAATAGAACCCGAGAGCCTGTCTGGATAAAGAGTATAAATATAAAACAAC
The DNA here is from genome assembly GCA_034693865.1 of Ceratophysella sigillata. NCBI lineage: Eukaryota > Metazoa > Arthropoda > Collembola > Poduromorpha > Hypogastruridae > Ceratophysella > Ceratophysella sigillata. Next base: position 46,504 of record JAQFXY010000098.1, read on the forward strand.
TTTGCATAAAAGCAGGCAATAAAAATAAATTGTAAAGGCATGGGTAGAATTTTTGAATCAGGAGAGTCGAGAGTTTGATGAATAAAATACGATGGTGGTATATGGGCTCCACGACAGTGGAAAAAACCTCACTTGACTTGCATCCAGCCCCAGAGATTTTCTCAACTCGCTACAAGTCGTAACCGTAGGATATATTTATGCATAAAAGCGTGTACAGAGATTGCTACTATTCTTCAAAATATTCAGCCTCGACCACAATCCAAACTTGGTCTAATTAAGTGTTGCATGAAATATGAAATTGTTGGCTCATTTTTGTCTGCCTAATTGAAAAGGATCCAGCTATTTACAAAATTTTGTATATTGCACTACCTGAATGAAAACTTGGTACCTGAATACGGAGTATGTTAACTTGAATGGAATTAATATAACATGTTAATAAATACGCTCATCCAATCGTCTCAGTTTAAGCGCGGCATACTTATTATAATAATTATTCGTGTCAAGAAATGCTTTACATAAGAACCATTGCAAATCAGCTAGCACAGCGGCCTAGTATAGTGAACTGGTCAGCCACTCTAGCTATACCGGAACGAATGGCAAACCGACCTTCCTATGTTAATAATCACATGGTTTACAGCAATTGTTTTTTGGAAGAACCGCTTAAGGTGAAAAGCTGTGCCTTGTAGCTCAACATAAACTCCAGTGTAATAAGTTGCAGACGCAGTTCATTATGAAAATTAAATACTTGCAGTGGTTTAGATAAGTGAGTAATAGCGCCTACAAGGTAAAACCCATGGTAAACATGCATTGAAAAACAAGTTTCATTGACTCAAGTTAGGTTAGGTTTTCTAGTGGATATTGCTTAAATTCTAGTTAGCTTAGTTTCTGTCAAGTATTGACAAACATTCTTCACAGGTGTTTACCGCGTAAGCCCTTTTCCTTATCCACTCATACACTGGAATGAATTTAATTTATAATTTGCAGTATATTAGCGAGGAGTACACAGGGAAATCCGATCTGCAGCCGCCTCAAGCTCACAAAACCTGCGGTTTAAAAATGATGCATATTGTGCAACTCAGCGTTAGGTAATGTGCGTAGACTGAGTTGAACTTGAAGCATTCCCCAGTGTTGTTGGAGTGGAGGGCCGACGTAGTTGATGGAAAGTTAATCTGTCCTCTGCTCTGGCTCCGAGTGAGTTTGACATGGTGAGTGATAGAGAGTGAAGCGATATTGAAAGTGACAGTGGAATGTCAAAACGTTGTCTGATGACGGTGATTTATTCTTTCTTTTTTGGGTTGGCAGGCTGAGGCCGAGCTAGGGCTTCGTCACAATATCATCATAATATCTTTTTCCACATGTGACAAAAGAAAGTTGGGAGGAGAAAGACGTTGAGCCTCTTTTTGTCTGCCTGTGTGTTGGGCGACGTGGATGGGAGGCAGACAGGAGGGGAACCCAGGTGCAGCTTTTTTCTCTCTTCTGCCCAGATGAAGGAGAGACGACTTGGAGGTGTCTGCGCTCCATTACTTCACTTTATATATTATTCATTATTATTATCCAGTTATAATTCCAACCATTTGTTTCTTTCATACAAGTTTCACAAAGTGCTCGGGAGAGAGTTGGATGCTACGGACAAGGCTCCACTTTCTCTAAGGCGGAGTGTAGTGGGCACGGATGGCTCCTGGATCATTCTGGCTAAACTACATCCACTGAATTATAACTTGCTTACTTGTTTCTGCCCTTGGAACTTCTGTTGCTACGAACTGTAATTAAATATTTAAGTCGGCGCTTCTTGAATAGCAATACAAGGATTGGCTCTGGGCATTAGACGACTTGAGCTGACCGCATGCGTTAGGTTATCGTTTTCTGTATACCAAATCTATGTCTGAATTTTCATAGCCTTGCAAGAGTAAATCGCTAGACGCGATGTTACTCAGTTATTTAGTTTTCATTTACCTCTTTGTCATACGCAGTCACTAATATGGAATCCTAAATCTCAATTTGACACTAGACAGGGGTTCGGCTGGATGGTCTCTTAGTCAGGTTTTATAATTGGATTGTATAATTACCTGTAGTACATACAGATCTTGGTAAATTCTTATCTTCATGGGGCATGATTTAGGCTATTTGTTGGGCTAAATACATTTTAATTCATTTTTGCATATATTCGGATTCATGGAATACAAGCTATGAAAGAGAATCTTAATCAGAAACAAGATGCAAAATCAATGTAACCTTGAAAATTGGGATGGCAATCGTCCTTCATAATACAAATACTTATACCAGGATTGACCGCTGTCGATACTTTACTTCCTTATACTTCTGGAGATTTCTGCCCAAGCTCCCTGCTTGCTTGTTTCACGATTTGGATTTCGTCCATTAAAATACCTGATTTGTTTTAATATTTTAAGAGTTTTAAGTTATAAAATAATTTTTTAGAAATTTTCCGTCCTCGTTAGTGCTGATGACGATAGGTATTAGCCTCGATGGTTGGTGTTGGTAAGCTAATAATGCCACTCACGTCACTCCATGCAGTAGGTAGTTACCTAAACCCTGAATTTGCAGTATGAATACGCCAGTATTTGATACTTACTCAGGCAGGGAGCATATGTGATAGGATATGAGCCTTTATGGAGTCCTTGTCTGTAGTTTGATATAAAGGGACGGGTTATTACTTGGGGCTTTGTACTTTCGGTCTGTATTCCTTCCCCTCAAAATGGCTCCAGTGTGGCTCCACTCTCGTGCAGACATTAAGTCCAGGAAATATATTGTTATGGGTGATAATGGGATATGATTCCATTCTCTGTGAAATGATGAATGGTAACTATCGAAGAAAACAATCTCCAAGTTAGGAAATACATTTGATGTCAATTCGATTCCAAAACTCCTGAAAACATCCCAGATTCCGCTTCCTTCTTGGCTGGGAAATGGGAAAGCTAACTACCAGCCTACATTGCACATGCCTCCGTGTATCGTTTCAGCTTCGGTTGGATGCACGCTGGGGATTTAAAATTTTTAAATCTCACAGGCAATATATTCTACCCTACGGATTTGGATGGAAATGGGCATGTTAGTGATTTTGAGTGATTTTATTACAAATTCGAATCCATTCCTTCCCCATGAACGTCTATTTACCTATCGAAATGAGGTAAAGGAATCTCTGGGTTTATTATGAAACTGATATTTTACTTCTTTCACTGGATCCGTCTTATTACGGGAGCGAGATGAGTCTGGTTGAAAGGGATTGTGTTACGCTCTATTCTTCCGTTCCTTGACTCGAGTCATTTCTGAATTGTGAATGGTGCAGAGAAAGGGGGAAAGTTGACTTTTCCCAATGCCTCTGTGTGTGTAGGCTGAGACGACTGTAATAAGTTGTGGGTATTGTCGTTGCGGAAGCTGAGGATTTTGATAAAGGAGTATTGGTTTACAGTAATGATACTTGCTCTGCTCCGTGTTATTATTATTTATGCAGCCTAGCTGTGGCTGTAGCCGGGCCAGGGCGGGATGAGTCGGTTGAATGGGTTTGGCGTGGGGAAGAAGGGAGCTCTGAGCCCCGCCGAGTACCTCGTTGGGAGCGGAGAAGGTGAAAGTGAGGGATAAGGCCTAGGATGAGTGCTTGGTAGCGTGAGATTAAGTCAAGGGAAAGTGGTGGCCCATTTGTTTGTGCGAGGCGGAGAGCTGGGCTAGGCGAGGTTCTGAGGAGGCACACGGGGAGAAGGCGGGTTTTGGACTAGGCAGACTTGCTCCATCGAGAAGGAAAACTGGAGAAATTCATATATAATAATAACCATCAATTTGTTTTAGCATCCCAAACCAGAGCCTCGGGATATGGAAGGAGAGAAAGTGAGAGAAAACAAAGAAAAATTTAATATTACATGTTTTGGCATGTCGTTTTGGCCTGGGTTCTCCTGAATGTAAATGCGGATCCAGCTCTCTTGATTTCTTTGTCTTGAGCTCCATGTAGCTCTGTTTTATTCAGAAAGTCCTGTAGGCGACAAGAAAGTTTGGGATGGGTGGAGAACCAAGCGGCGGCTCTAGAACACTCTCTTCGGTAGGCTCAATTCTGGCTTACCAAATATTAGCTAACAATTTTATAGTTCAAGTCGAAGCACGGCTACAAGCAGATTTTTACTGTGAATTCTAATCCAACGGTGATATTTCTAGTCATAGCTTAATTTAAGTTTTTTACCACGTCTTTTAATTGTACCTATACAACTAAGAATAGACACATTTTAGAAGCTTGAATTATTGCTCAGATAGAGAATTACATGATACAATTTGAGGGAAATACACTTTTAAGCACAAGTTAAAAATTTGGTTTAAATCAGTGCGACCTGGTGGCATTAAAATGCAAATAATATGTGGCGATACAATACTTACATGCTAAACAAGCCATTATAGCAAAAGTAAAAAAATGTAAATCCTAATAGCTAAATTTTAAGAGCAAAAAAGTAATGCTACACGGTATTAAGAGATAAACCAATTAGGGCTAGAATTACGGCATAGCTATTAGTATTTTAGCTCTTATGATTTACATCTTATGGCTTTAGCTACGATTGCCCAGAAAGCTTGAGTCAAAAATCTGGAAGCTGAATGAGACCATAGGTCAGCCGCCGCCTAGAACCGCCGCTGTGGCAAAGGGAGTTGAAAGGAGCGTGGGCGTCAAGGAAGTGGAAACGGAGAAGGAAAGTCAAGCTTTCTCCGCTTCCCCAAATAATATATTCATTTGAGTAAAAAAGGGAAAGAACACAAAAAAGTCATTCAATTTTCATAATAAACGACTCAGGAGCATAAAATCTCATTAGTGGAATTTTTATAGATGGGCCTAAGAAAAGGAGGCTGGGAGGAGAGTGGCAATTCTCATATTCAAATTTTCTGGAATTACACACACACACATCATGGCTGGGAATATGGGAAGCAATTTGTGGGGACGGGGCGGCTGAGGCCGCACTGGTTCTGCTTAAGCCCGTAACGGAGCCCTATTTTCCATTCAATAGACTTATATTCTTATTTTTTCTGCTCCTTTTTCCCATTAGGAGAGGATTTCTTTTCTTCTTCTATTCCTTCACCACGAACAGCTAATATACATACAGATGGTTGGGAGTAATTGAGTTCGAAATGAACTCCCGTTTATCCTACCAATTTCCTTTTTTTACGCTCAACCTTTTCGCACGTCCTCCTGCCTCTTATGCTATCCAGCTCCAGCAGAGCTGCCTCATGCTCCTCCGCCTTACGCAACAACCGGCTTATGCTGCCTGGCTCTCTTCCTATGTACAACTATTCCAATATTCCACAAACACCAATGGAGAAAGTTGGTAAACACCCATGCTAACCCAAGTTCTATTGAGTCAGGTTAGGCTAGGTTACGTTTTCCCAAACAGTCAAAATTATTTTAATTCTACCTGGGTTAGGTTATAGGCTCCTTCCAAAAGCCAGATGAGTTTTCAATGGGTGTTTACCAGGAGTGTTTACCAATTTTACCGTTGGCGTTTAACAACCTTCTCCAAGGGTGTTTACCATTTATTCCCTATGCTAACCGTATTTGAGTCTTGGCAAGCACGCAATTTAAATTGGGCTAATTATGAATTCGAATAATCTGCAGTGCAACTGTTTATTATTGTTGAAAGAAAGGAAATATGTAGTCAAAACAGCCTCATTTTGGAATACGCGCTGATTTTGTGTAAACTGAAACCACGCTTGATATTATGGATTGTGCTAGATAAGATTGCTCACTCTATGAGAAAATGTCCGAATTTTGTTTGGAGCCGAGCTGCCAAGTGCATGAATTTTTTTTCCTTCTCCGTCTTAAGTTCTCCACCTCAAAACTCATTTCAAAGTGACTTTGTCACCCGAGTCAAGTCGAGTCTTATGAAAACCTATCATCATCAACATGCTCACCACATAAAAGGAGGAGACACAGATGTTTGGGCTCGATTGGATTCTCCTCTTTCCCCGACTTGTCAGCATACACAAGTGCTAATTTCTTTTTTCCACGAATAAATTTGAACTGACTGCTCATTTCTAATCTGGAAACGGAAGGCGAGAGGGGAAAAATCCGCTAACCGCAACGGATCTCCACGGAATGGATAAGCGGGAAGGAGCGGAGCTCTTATCTCGGCCCTTTAGTATTCCTCAAGTCATCCCCAACTTTCTCAATAATATTTCATCCCGCCTTTCTCCAACAATAACTACACTCTGAGCTATTAAGCCATCAATCAAGACGGGAGGGATGCTGAGGAAGACGGGCACGGGGTGCTTCCGACGCGGATTTAAAACAATGCTTATCCACCTTCAAGGCCCGCTCCATCAATAATCTGCATAGTGCCAGCTAGGGCATGAGTAACAGGTTAGGCGTCCAGGCTCTCGGACCATATGCATGGACCTATTGGCCGCTCAACGCCAAATGCCTTGTCTCAGGATTGAAACTTTTGATTATACGTCAACGTGTAGCCTCGTAGGTTCAAAACGTATGGAGAAAGTTTGTAAATACTCACTGAAAGGCAGTTTGTATTGATTATAGTCATATTTGGTTGGGTTGGTGAGAATCGCTTTAATTCTAGTTAAGTCAAGTAGATGGTTCTTGCAAAAAGCCAAAGAGGGAGTTTTCAATGGGTGTTTACATGCTTTCTGCATAGGCACACTTCAACTGCCTCAAAAGAGCACAAGTTACTGTTAATATTACTACATACAGGTTTCACATAGATTCTGAATCTCATTTCCACAAAATTTCAAAACCCAAGCCAAAACAGGGCTTCGACTAACAGAATGTTTCTCATAATTTATAGCCGAATACCTCTTAATGTACCGCTTACCGACTAATGTTATATGCTGTTTACACATGGACCAATCAAAATCTTGGATTCGCTGATGAGTGACATCCCGCTTAACAAAGTCCCACTTATCCGACTACTTTTGTAAATTGTTCTGCCTAACCTAATCTCGCCAGCTCTTTTGCTACCAAAAAAGAGAAAACAATGCTTTCAACAAGTTTACAAGCACTTAAATTAAGGAGAAAACACTTGCATATTGCTCTTCCCCCATGCTTCTCCCAAACTCTCGATTGGGATGCACCAATTTGTTTCTCGGGCATTATACATTTAAAAGTTGAAAGCGGAGCCCGAGAGAGACATTCTTGTGTTTGGTAGTGTTGGGCTAATGGGTGCGGAATTGAAATGAATTCTGAATGGATGTTCTACATTGATTACTACTGGGAAATGACAGAGAGCTTGAGATTGTAACTAATGGGGAATTAATATCATTAGAAGCCCGAACGCCCCAACCAATTACCCCGTGCTTCCACTGAAGGCCGGATGATAAAGGGAAGAATGAGAGTGAGTTGGATTGTAATAATTTGTTGGAGAAGTGCTTTGTGAAGACGGTGGTGGGCTGATGTATGCTCTGTGCTCTATGCTGGGAAATAGAGTCGTCGTCACTAGCTCCTGCTTTCCCTCTAAATGCTACGAGCCACGATAAATGTAATCAAAAGTCTCAATTTTTGGAGGGAACTCTGTTTGAGGCAAGTGATAGCCCAAGAGTCGACGAAGAGAAGTGGATGAAGGCTACAGCTCCGATTTTACCCGGCTACGGAATACGCGCATTCCGATCTTCCAGAACCGGACCTCAATAGATAGCCCCGAATGATGACGGCTCAAATTTAACGAGCAAAAAGGACAGGTGTGGTACTTTTCGTCTCATTATGCATAATATTTATATCTTTACCGTTACCCCAGCCGGGGTTTGACCATTATTCTTCAATAAGAAAATACGCAAAGAATTATCAGATCCACCAGCATATCAGGCGTGAATGAAATTATTACATCACGTCAGAACTGCCTGCTGCCTTGGGCAATATTATATGTAGTATACCTAATACAACCGTTTTACTGTTCCCTGTTTCTGTATAAATATCTATTCATCTGCCTGTCAGTTTTTGAAGTTTGGTAAACAAACGATCAAGTGAAGCAGGAATAAGTATTGCGAAGTTCATGTTCGCATAACAAGTACATAATGGCTTGAATAATTTTGAGTTTTAAATTCTTCAGTTGAACCAGAATCCATCCTGGGCTCACTACTGACTCGTAGGCGGATAGGACCTTATAATAAAACATGAATAATTAGTGAAAATTAATGAAGCCACTTTGGTAAATCGATTCATTTCATACAGTTACCAAGCTTCGTTTGGGTTAAGGTAAACTGTGAATGTTAGATTAATTGCATTAATTCTCGTATTTGGTCCCTAAGGATCTGGATTCGACCTTTGGCTATACGCGTTCTTCACCCGAATATGCATGGTTTTATTAGTATAATCGAAACTGACCGCAGATCGCATTTTAAATCTGGATTTGATCCGTATTGGTGAAAGTTGGATGCGAGATCCGGATGCATGTGGATCAGTAGCTAATAGGGAGACAAGGAATGAAAGGAGAGAGGCCGTATTAAAGTTTAATCTCTTGCTTTTGGCAAGTGGATGGCCGTATGCCAGACAAGAAGAGAAAGAAAGGCGGAGATATAGAGCGAGGGGTTTACAACTTTTCCTCCAGCCATGTATACAGACTGAAATCGCATATTAATCAAATAGAATTTGGCATACATATGTGCAATATTGGTCTGCATACAAATATCCTGTCAACATGATTAATGAGCCTGATTCTCTCTCTTTTTTATGCACCCGACTCGACTCTCTCTCTCTCCATTCAATCAATTGTAGTTTGTGGGACATAAATTAAAATTTTCTTTGTGTCCTGCCTCCATTCGATAAGCAAACCACTGATATTTTACTCAGAAAAAACTAGCTCCGTATTGGAGAGCGGGGGAAAAAGAGACAGTCACATAGCATCAGGAGGAAGAGTGACATTCTGCAGAAGATTGATGTGCAGTTCCGATCCAGCCCTATATGGCATTATACCATTATGTAGTTCCCAATGCCTAATCCACCTCTCTCCGCCTCTTTTCACTGAGGAAGAATCAAAGAACTGAAGCATCCAAATATCCCTAATCCACTTCTTTCCCCTGACCTCAAACAGTTCTCATTTCCATTTGTGTGCTTCTGACAATCGGCTGAGCAAGTCCTTTGTGAGTTCCCATCAGCTATTCGGAGGAGCATAATGAGCTGCTGGAGCAGCTCAGGTGAACGTGAGCAGGATTAGTGGACGGGGCGGAATGGGGCGATACGGCTTGATGAAAGGTCTTTGGCGTCCGCATAATAGGAACGGAAGTAGCCCTGGCTTTTGTATCGGAATCATAATGTGCGGAGTGGGTTGAGGCAACACGACTCGGCAGAGAAAGAACAGTTTGAGCTATGATAAATGCCAGACGGAGGAACAGAACCCAAGGAGTAGTGATTATTGATTAAGGATTCCTTGCAGGCTTTTTTTTGGGTATTCTGGTGACGACGCCGAGTGCGGCAGAAGTGAGCTTGATATTGGGTTTTGGGCAAAGGCGGAAAATGACAATGGGCTTTCCTCTCCGGCTCTGACATAACCATGCAAAATAGTCGTCGACTTGATATTTCATATTATTTTTGTCAAAAGAGATTCTGTAAGAGGATAATGGAACTTTATGCATTTGCGGATTTTGCCGTTTTTAATAGGTTCCCCACCATCACTCGGAACAACATTAATCATCTTTGACAGAAACTTCGTATTCGCATCCATCAACCATGGAGAAGCCCTGGGTCTTACTCCTGCCTGCTGCCGTCGCCCTATCTCTCTCTCTCTCTCTCGCCTTTTCCCAATATTACTGTTCGGCTCAAAAAAGTTTGAGTAAAAAACTCTGACTGGGAAAACGGGAAAGTCCTAATTCCATCCCTCACTTTACAAATCCAGTCCACAATATGACGCAGCAAGTCATAAAGAGTGATATCATTATTCAATGGAAACAAAAACTTGATTCCATTCCAATTCAATTTATCATCCGCCTTGCCATCATAATATTCCACCGTGCTTTCCCTTCAGTCACACACACTTCCAGACCCATAGGCTTCCTTTCATCCGTCCCAGCCTATCTCCAACAATCATCGCTTCATTATAACCCAGGCTCTTATTTTACACTAATTGATCCAGTTCCTTCGTCAGAATTCCACCGAGTAACCAAAGACGCTCGACTTCCGATTGGCAAGCCCAAGTTTGGGTTGGGAGTAGTGCCTGGAAATTGAATGGAATTGAAAAGGAAGTGAGGCTACTATGTTTGGCATGCTTATTTTTGTTGTTGTGGAGTTGTTGCAGAGAGAAATGGAGAGGTTAGTGGAAGGGAATTTGCATCAATCTTTTTTCCTTAGGCATGAAAATAGGATCTTTTATTCAAAGCAAATCTCATATTGGTTTTTAGACCAAAGGGGCCTTATGGGATAAGCGCCGATGTCTGTCCTTCTGTCACTTTTTATGGCAAAGCTTGTTTTATATGAAGGATTTCAAATTATTGGCAATATATTCTTTATTTTTCAAACGGGCAAGGACTGTATAGCGCCAGAATTCGTTTGAAAGCAATCTTAGAGACAAATATGAAACTCGGATGTTCTGCTGAAAAGTTGATCGGATGATAATATATTTACGAATGTGGCTATCTCCAGTACGTCAGTTGGTCTGCTAGTCTGGAGCGGCCATGGCCAGGGTTTTATTTTCTTGTGCTGGCAAAGCACTGAATCCCATGCACGTCTTTTTTTAGTGGGAGTGAGTGGCTGAGATGGGCTGTGATGAAGGGAGCATAATATGGAATTACCATCACCTCTCCTTCCATTTCCAGTTATCGGAGAAGCCGTACTTTTTAAAAAACGGAGGAGAGACGGGAAAGCGGAGAACTGGTCATAAAAGCTATCTCTGGCTTCTGGCTCCGGCTGAGTGTGAGTCAGAGGGACGAGAGAAATCCATCTGTGCTCGCTGCAACCATATTGATAACATTTGAAAAATGGTTATTTACAGTGAAGCGTCAATGGCACTCAGAGAAAGTCATATCATAATTTCCATTTCCTGTGTAAATATGCAAGGGAGCATATTTTTTCTCTCCTGAGCTCCTTGCATGCATCATTATTAAAGGGCTTTCAACCACGAAACTACTTTTTTGTGTGAGTATTCGGGAGTCACATGGTGACACTCGGCTCATAACCGTCTACCCTTCCTTCAGCACTCAGCCGCCTAATGCCGCTCACCCACCCGTCCCCGTACCCGCACCAGCTCAGCCAGCTACCTATAAAGAATAATAAATCGGATTGGCAATCCATGAGGAACAAGGGTGTAAAAAATAAAGAGCCGAAACATCTTTGGCGGAGCCTAATCCCAAGGGTCATGTCATGAGGAGATGTCGTGTGTGTCTCGAGTGCTATGCATAATAATTTATGTATGAAATTTGTCCACGTACTTATTAGGCCTCTTCTGACACCACATAATGCCTGAATCTCTAACCGCTCCTCTCAGAGGGTTCCTGCTCCAGCTCCAAAACTATTCCTACCCGTTTATTGTCTCCCATCCACATATTTAAGCTCATCCCCGCTCTTTGTGCCGCTCAATTCAACACAAATTGCTTTTGTTTGCAACAAGCCTTCAGACCTAACACATTCAGAAACAATTTGTTTTGTTTATCTCAGTCATAGCTTTGCTTACAGTTAGCTTAATTCGGAATAGTTCAAATAATGAAAGCAATTAATTCCCAAAATAGCTTCAAGTATTTAAGCCCAAGCACTGATTAAATGCACATATCATACCATTCTACAATAGTGAAATATTGCAATGGAACAATCAGTTATAGCAAATTCCAGTTGGAAATAAGTACAACATGTATCCTCAGTATATAGCCCAAGCATGTTCCTATAAATCAGAAAAGAAATACGTGCAATGTTATACAAGGTCCAATATTCAACGGCGTAAAAATCGTTTCAACTACTGACTTTTAACCTTGTTTCTAACTCTATGTTTTAATTAGAAAACCTTAGGGCTCAGCGACATTCACTATCTCCTACACCTCAGCATTTTCTCAGCTTTGAATGAAAATAAAATCGCGTTGCTCTGCTCAATAATAGATGCGTACGTGTGTGTATCTTCTACATATTTAAACTTACAATTTAATCTCATTGCTCGATAATTTTAGAAAAATAGAGTACTTATTACTTACTGTAAAAGGCATGCCTAGCTTAAAGTCTTATTTAGCAACCACGGTGGGATGCCGTGTGCGTGCACCATGTGCTGAAGCTAGGTACTACATACCTAGTTATATTTGTTAGCAGCTGGCATCATTTTATCAAAGATCATATGAAAAGAAGTTAAAAAATAACATCAAATCAAACGTTACTATAGTAACACCTTAAGTGTGAGTAAAATATATACGGAAAATGCTCCCTCGATTGTCCAATTAGAATACATTCGGCAAGCTGAACCAAGCTTCACTATTAGAAAGTCAATCAATGTCGATATTTAACTTGGCTCCACCTAACTCAACTGAACGTAACCTGAGCGTAAATTATAGTTGGAGGTCCACTGGTAAAAAGCGAACCCCAGAAGTAACTCTTTGTTAGGAACTTTTCCCACCGAACATTTCACTGATAGATGTTTTCCTGAGGGAGTTTTTCGGACTACCGGAACGGAATAATTAGCTTACCATTCTGCCTACTATTCGGAAATGCCAGGGTGGAGGTTGGTGTACGTACTAGTTTCTACGTAATATCATTTCTGATTCCAATTGACTTTCATAATCATGTCTTAAGGCACATTTCTACCAGCTACATTCTCCAGCTAATTGAAAAAAAACACACAATAGGTATGTGTTTTGTTTTCGCCAATAACCGCACTCTCATAAAATACTCTTTATAATGAACAGCTTCCAGTTATATTGAACACTTCTGTGCAACGTGCAACGAAATTGCATATAGGCACATGTACGTACACGTATAGCACACTAAAGCATTTAGAAAGTATGAATGAACTGTATTATTTGAGTTGGAGTATGGCGTGAGCTTTTGTTTCTGTTGCATACAAAGTTTAGCCAATTGGTGATAAAAATAATTTTTATAAGAAAAAACCAACTCTTCTTCCATTTACATTTTCTGTCAATTCCGTTTGTCAGCGTTTCACGGAGATAATTTAATTTGTACCTTGTACCCACTTAACTTAGTTTATAGCCTCCAACATGCACAAAGCACATCTTACATCAATACTGCAACGGTGCAATATTGAAAATTAGTTCTACTCTGAAACAACCTTGTAGATTCGTTCATTCATTCGCTTGGAAGAATTATATTTAGTTAGCTTTGTGACATTTCATAATGTAATCAAGTCAGAAATGAAAAGCGGACATATGAAATGTATGCAAAGAAATTAATACCCAGTAGAGCATATCAAGTACCAATGATTGTATTATAATATTTATGAATATTAATAGAAAAAGAACAATGTTTTGAAATAGGTACCTATTTAATTCATACACAGAGGAAGCTATTTATTTGTATATTGTATATTCTATAACTGCGATCTATGTGGAAGGGAAGAAGAAGATGCGTACCACCTAATGTTTAACTGCTCACATTACGCGTGTATAAGAAACACATTCTCTATATTTAAGGAAATAAACGAATATAACAGGCAAAATTATATTAAGTTATTCAACAATATTGAACAAAAGTATGCTATTAAAATGTTCTACTTTTTTTATGATGTTTTCCGCCTAAGGGAGGTATACCTAAATAATATGCTCGCGTAATACTTACTTATTTTTGTACTATTTGATACATAATATAAGTACGAGTGCTAAACTATTTATTATATATTATAATTTATCATATTACGATTAAGAATATGATACAAACTGTCTGTTAGGGCTACGGCTAGAAAATGGACAATAAACTTACATTGAATTGAATTGAATTGAATATTAATAGAAAAAGAACAATGTTTTGAAATACCTATTTAATTCATACACAGATGAAGCTATTTGTATATTGCATATTCTAACGAACGATGACAACAGATAGCCGGCCACAACGTCAACTGCTTATAATACCGTTAATAATAATATAATTTTAAATCCAGTTTCTCAAGCTACCTTTGATTTGAGTACCATACATACATTGATACGTAAATACGCATACGTGTACGTTCAAACAATGCAACACCTACCATCTATTTAACAATAGACTCACCAAGTCCCGAATTCTCCGAAGCTTCTACGTACGGAACGAAAACACACTGTTCAAACCATCTAACGTCAGGGAGGAACTCTTCTTGAGTAAATGGAAAATGAAACTCCGTCTGCGGAGATAGAGTGTGCTGAGTCCACAATAAACCCAACCCAACCGAAGTTCATCAACGGAAAAAGTTGCATTAATTTCAATTATTTACCAAATTATGATTTAAAATTTTTAGTAAGGCTATGATGCATTAGGAATCCTTACTATTCATCCAAATTAATTCTGATTTGAGATTTGGACATTTACATTACACCTGCTAAATTAATACATTGTATAGACGCTTAACTGCAATAAAATTCCGAAAAATATGATCTCATCTTAGCAATTTTTGACAATTCACAAGGTCTACCAACAAATACAACATACAACCTGATGAGTTAGCTTTGTTTTAATGGAACATATATTGCATAAACAGGGAAATTCTGAAAAATAGTATTCCTTGTTTCTGGTCAAATCATTTACTACTGTTCTTCATTAAATTTATTTCAATTTTACTTAAATAAGTACTAACACAATTCTTATAACGATAGAATCGGCATTACTGAGTTACAGTGCGACTCTATGCTACGCGACTACAGTATTTACCTAAAACTTAAAATAATGGTTTTAATCAGCTAACTATATTGACAAGCGTGGAAATATTGTTCAAATCGGATTCCAAGCAGTACACCTAAAAATACGTCGCTGACCAGGTACACCCTTGAACGAAGGAACCATACAAGCCCAAAGCAGCGTAAAAGTAATTATGAAAATTAGCTTTTTCTATTGTTTGAATTTGGCTGTATTCAAAGAAACCCGAAAACCAAATAGTTTGTTCAATCGCTGAAACTGAAGTTCGGACGGCAAGTCAGCAAAGTTTTCGGATCAATCTCTTTGTATATTCTATATAAGAAAAAATATATTTATATTCAAAACTATAAGCTATACATTAGATATTCCAGTCTATATGTTCAATTTATAATGGTTTATGGAGAACGAAATAATTGTAATTACATTGAGTATTCACGAGGTCGATTTTTATAAGTGAATCCGTGATATACTTGTATAACTGCAATTATAATTGGTCAATGAAGTTGTGCTTTGACATCTAATGCTATACATGTATAGCAAAAATGAATGCAGCAGCATTGAGATAGATATTACATTAAGGATTTGAATGAATTAAGTGGGTTTAAAGTGGTCTAGATAAGATTCCCATTCAATAGCGAAACAACTTGGTTCATTCATACATTGTATTACATTTACTCCAATCGTGCCTTTCATTCACGAGCAAAAATTGCATATCTTGTGTTGGGAAAACAGCTGGTTTAGCTCCTTTCTACATTGGATCCACATAATAATCGAGGAGGAGAAAACCATCTAAAAATTCAGTAATCATTAACAAGTTTAGTGCTGATGCTGAATCGACGGAAATTGAGGCAGAGCGAGCATTGAAAATGCTGAACGAACTTCAAGATACCGGATTTTTGTAAGATTTCTTGTTCACTTCTTATTGCTTGAATGGGAAGTAGTGGGCACCCACAGGTTGAATGGTTGATATGAAAATAGTATAAATAGTTTAGCCTGCTTTGATCAATATTCACAGTTCTCCTT